>JABBWD010000319.1:0-20590 GCA_016628565.1 Suillus placidus | reverse complement strand
TAATGATTGACAACCCATTTAGATAACCTTGATTCCGCAGATGCCGTAGAATTCTGGTCTCACCACGAAAGGTTGAACATGCCCTTCTGTTACTTAAACCCTCTAACTATTTCTGACAGCTTGTGGTTGTCGACAACCACCGCGGATGTGTTGGAGGACTTGACATTTGCTTTGGTCGCTGGGATACACACAATCATCCCCTTGCAGACGTCCACCCCACAGATTGGTCACGCACTCTCTTTCCTGGGCAGGATTATAACAACGCACGTGTCCTTGACTTCCAGAATGTCGACAATTATGTTAGCAATGCTGTCTCGATCATGGAAACACCCAGAATGCCATGGCATGATGTAAGTTTCAAGTCGTTTCAGCTCCCATACCACATTGTGTAACCCTTGTTTATGATATTAGGTTCATATGACATTATGTGGTTCTGTTTGTTTGGATCTTTCCCAGCATTTCGTTGAGAGGTGGAACGAGGTGAAACGTAGGAAGGTATGTGGTCAGATGGTCCAATACACGCTTAAAGTCTGATGTTGATACCACGTTAAAGTACCGTGATGACGAGTAAGTTCGATAATTTCAAATGAAATATTCAATCTTACCAAAGCTCACTCCACAGCCGATTTGACTGGCTTGCGCTTCCTCATAACGTGGAACTTTCTCCGAACGAAGCTGTCATCCGTATGTAGATGGTTGCTAGTTACCTTGTTTGATGCTAATCA
Organism: Suillus placidus; assembly: GCA_016628565.1. Lineage (NCBI taxonomy): Eukaryota > Fungi > Basidiomycota > Agaricomycetes > Boletales > Suillaceae > Suillus > Suillus placidus. The sequence goes on along the minus strand of JABBWD010000319.1, from coordinate 19,865 downwards.
TTCACAGGCCACCCCCATCGTGAAAAATGGCATCGGATGGGTCGTCGTTTCAGACAACGCTTTCACCTCGAGAAAGATGACAAAGTTGAGCCGCCTTATACTGCTCCCCCGCACGGACTTTGCCGCGTGCAGGCTGTGCGGAGTGTCTGCGACTGGAGCCACGGTGTACTAACCGAACACAGCATTCAAAATGCTTGTACGTCCTCCCCATGCACAAGCCACATGTTTTCTCTGAAACCTTGGAACAGACATTCAAATGATCAACGAGGCTAATCATTTCATCTATATTGGTAAGTTCTGATGCTACTGAACGTTTATCCCAATGAGATATTTACGCTGATAACTGATGTAAAGAAAATCAATTTTTGTAAGTACGGCAGTAACGTGCACGACCCTGTGATCTGATCCCTTTTGCTATATTCAGCATATCTAACACGCGCGAGGAAGGCCCTGTGAAGAACCAAATAGCAAAAGCAATTGTCGAGCGGATCATTAAAGCAGCCAAGGATGATCGAAAGTTCAAGGTCTGTGATGTCCTTTGTTACTGTTCGCCTGACCGACGAAACTAGGTCATTGTGGTTATACCTGAACTCCCCGGATTTGCCGGAGATGTCAAGAATGATAGTGCTCTGAAGACTATTATGGCAGCACAGTACCGCACGATTAATCGTGGTGGTCACAGTATATATGAAGAGATCCGAAAAGCTGGTTTTGAGCCGTGAGTTATGATATTGTTATGATTGTTGTTTTTACTGATCGTTTTCTTGGGTATTAGGATGGACTACATTCGTTTCTACCACTTACGTTGCTATGACAGGATCAATGCTCCACAAAGTAAGATACCTCTTTGATGACACTGCAGGTCTGTTCTAAACGTGGCCCAACAGAATCATTGATATCCCAAATGGAGGCAAACTCGGGGGTCTCATTCTACAAAGCCCAAACCGCTCTTGCACGTCAATGGGAAGGTCCCCGCTACACTGGCGGTGACGCTCCGAAGGAAGTGTTTATCAAAGTACCTCAGCCTGCGCAAGAAGGCATGGTTTTGAGCCAGACCAAGATGAAGCTGGAGAAAGTGCCTCTACCGGCCTCATATGATGAAGCAGTGGATATTGTCCGGAGATTCGAGAAAGGCTCAGATAACATCAGAGGCGATGAAGATGTGTCTGATACCATAGCGCAGCATAGGTTGCTGGACCGAACACGCTTGAGCGATGAGATTTGGTATGGTTCCGAGGCAGAGGAGCGAGATGCGTATGTCTATTGTTGCATGTCGCCGGTGCCTACAGCTAATTTCATCGACAAGATACGTGTCGGAGCTTCTCTATATTCACTCGAAGGTTATGATCGTTGATGATAGACGCGTGATCGTGAGTACTTCCTGACTGGCCTGTATCTATTTCTGATCGGTAACCGGGGCTAGATGGGTTCTGCGAATTTGAATGACAGAAGTCAAAAGGTAGGTCGGTGACTGCTGAACAGTCACGTGTAATTTCACATCCCTCGCCTTTCTAGGGAGATGGCGATTCTGAAATCGCGCTCGTTGTCGAAGACGGTGACATGGTACGCTCGACGATGAATGGGCAGCCATACATGGCCGCACGTTTTGCGACTACTCTGCGTCGCAAGCTCTTCCGGGGTGAGAATAGCGCGAGACCTACTCAAACGTTAGTTAACTTATATACACAGAGCACCTTGGCCTTATCGAGCCTCAGAACGTCTTGCATTCCAGGGAGGAGGTCACATCGTTCATGCGATGCGCGCCAGAGCCCAATGACAACGAGATCGGGACGCGGGAAGACAATGCCGTAGCGGATCCCCTAGCAGACAGCACGCTGGAACTATGGAATCGTACAGCAAGAATAAATCGCGAGATTTTCACGGAGGTCTTCCGCCCTGTGCCCACTAACCTTGTTCGTTCCTGGTCTACGTATGAGGCAAGCAACGATGTCTACGAGTTTTCTCGGAGCATGTCTAACGGTTACTATGCAGAACTATTTGCCAAAGGTTAAGACTGGTCACGTTGTACCGGAAATACAGCTGCAGCGTATCAAGGAACGGCTTTCCCAGGTCAGGGGTTCAGTGGTCGAGTGCCCTCTGGTGCGTCGCAGATGTTCTATGCGAGATTGACGCTCACTTGTCACCCCAGGATTTCTTGATCGATGACAAGGACTTCGTTGAGGGTATTGACTGGCTGGGATTGAATCCGACACTTCCGATTTACATATGATCAAAGTCGTGGTGGCGTCATCGTGGGGGACTAACAGAACTTGGCAGTATGGACATGGTATCTATGATGATGTATGATTGTTTGCGAAGTTTGTGGGTTAATCATGCGAAATCTGAGCTCTGCAATCTGGATTTTATGAACAAAACAGGAACTATCCAAGCACGATTTCAAACACCAAAACTGTGGCGATGCATAAATTGGTAATATTTAATGCATGCGCTGGTCAGGAGGACATAAGAAAACATGAGGCGTTCATTTGTGGGCAAAGATAATGCCCGAAGAGGTCATTCGAAATAAGGGTTGCTGTGGCAGAATTCGCCGTAGAACGGGCATAATAATAAGATTACAATTACATAGTCTCAGAAGCGCTTCCGACTCCACTGCGCTTGCGTTTCCCTTCCCAGCTGACCGTGAACTTTCGCCGTTGCTGCTCGTCGCATTCAACGATGAGCACGATGACTGACTCTCAGCGGCAGGGTCTTCACCATCCATTTCTTTCTCATCTTATTGCTCTCCTGTCAGCCTATGAACTATGTCCTATGTCGACACCACCTCCACGATATGACGGGCCTGCAGATTGGCAGACAGACACTATTCTTCGCTCTCTGGGGGCAGTTGCACGCAGAATGTACACAGCGGAGGAGACTCTGGCTTCAATCAAAGCCTCGGAGTGTTGGCAAACAAATGGGCCAGAGACAAAGAAAAGACGCAGTGTAGGCGACACTCCCATATCCTCATCTTCATCTTCTCAGAAAGAGACCAACCCACCTTCTTCCCTCACGCAGTCCAGTACCAATGTCAATACTTTTGTTCCGTCTTCCAGTTCACCAGGATCAACTTCTTGTTTTCAGACCAACTCCTCAAACCTCGCACCTACTGTGGAATCAATTGATGTCGAAATGCAGGACGCCGATAGCTCGAATGGTGTAGCCAGCAACGATCGCACACCAGTCAACAAATCACACTCCGCTCGTGCAGGCTCAATGTCCTTATCACTCGACGGAATTCCAACCCATGTTGATCCTACAACACTCCTTCGGTCATTTTCAAACGGAAGCTCGACCTCTGCACCCCCCACATCGCACATCCAACACATGGATTGCCCAACGTGCGGAAAGGCTATCACCGACACTTTGACTATGAGTCGAATTCATAGTAGCTTTGATGGCTCGCCTAACGCATCTCCTCTCGTCATTCCTCCCGGTCCTCTTGCTGCTGCAGCGTTCGAAAGCGGCATGAGTGCCGTCGAAGAACTAAGGTTGCTCAAGGCTCAGGTCCAAGATGTCGCTCGTGTGTGCAATGCCGTGGCCAGAGGTGACTTGTCCCAGAAAATTACGGTTCCTGTGCAGGGTGTGGTCATGGTTCAATTAAAGGATGTCATAAACACTATGGTATTCGTCCAGAATCTTATCCTAAAGTCTTGCTCATGCACAATATTGTCAGGTCGACAAATTGGGACAATTCGCCAAAGAGGTCACTCGTGTCAGTCAAGAAGTCGGTACAGAAGGGTAAAGTGATTACTAACCCAGATGTCATACGATTTGCTCAGTCTTCCGCAGTAAACTCGGTGGACAGGCTCTCGTATTGGATGTCGAAGGTACTTGGCGGGAATTGACGGGTGTCGTCAATAAATTAGCTGCCAATTTGACCAGCCAAGTCCGAAGTATCGCCAAGGTCACTAAAGCTGTCGCACAGGGAGATTTGTCGAAACAGATTGATGTCGATGCTCGTGGCGAAATCCTTGATTTGAAAAATACCGTAAACGGAATGGTTATCCAGCTTCGTGCGTTAGCCGCCGAAGTTACCCGTGTCACATTAGAAGTCGGCTCTCAAGGCAAGTTAGGCGGTCAAGCACACGTACCAGATGTTCAAGGTGTTTGGTTCGAGTTGGTTCGCAATGTATGCCCATTACCGTGTTCTTGTCAGCACAGTGGCCTAATCTGCGTCTTAAGGTCAATCGGATGTGTTCAAGTTTGACGGACCAAGTGCGGTCTATTGCCAATGTCACAACAGCCGTTGCCAGGGGCGACTTGACGCAGAAGATTGAGATCCAGGTCGAAGGCGAGATGTCAACTTTGAAGGGTACTGTCAACTCCATGGTGGATCAGCTGAGCGCCTTCGCATCCGAAGTCACTCGTGTCGCGCTTGAAGTCGGAACGCAAGGTATATTGGGTGGTCAGGCTCGCGTAGAAGGTGTGCAGGGTACCTGGGCTGACTTGACACGCAATGTGAACGTGAGTTATATAAATAGTGTTCCGGTCTCGTCAAGTGTCGCTGATATGCCGTGGGACAGAAAATGGCTAGTAATTTGACCGACCAAGTACGATCGATCTCGGAGGTTACGAAAGCTGTTGCCTTGGGCGATCTAAGCAAAGTCGTCAACGTCGATGTGCAGGGAGAAATGCTAGACTTGAAGATGACTGTCAATTCTATGGTTGCCCAATTATCTACGCTCGCCAACGAAGTCACTCGTGTATCTTTGGAAGTCGGTACGGAAGGTATCTTGGGTGGGCAAGCGTATGTCCCCGATGTACAGGGCATGTGGAAGGTAGGGTTCAGGTGCGAAATGATATCATTTCTGACATTCACTACAGGTTCTTACAGATAATGTCAACCTCATGGCCATGAATTTGACCAACCAGGTGCGGTCGATTGCACAAGTGACGAAGGCTGTCGCTGGTGGTGACTTGACGAAGAAGATTGAAGTCGACGTGCGTGGCGAGATCAAGGAGTTGAAGGAGATTGTCAATGGCATGACCGAGAGCTTGAGTCTCTTCGCCGATGAAGTCACTCGTGTCGCAAGAGAGGTCGGCACGGAAGGACGATTGGGAGGTCAGGCTCGTGTAACTAACGTCGGTGGTACATGGAAGGTGAGTATGTTACACAGGCTGTGGATCAACGCTCATCTTAAGTAGGATTTGACGGACAACGTGAACGTCATGGCTGCTAACGTAGGTCTATTTCAGCTTTTACGGGGCTAGCGCTGATTTTTTGGCATTGTAGCTGACCTTACAAGTCCGAACCATTGCTGTCGCAACCGTAAGTATTGCTTGCCGCAACCCAGTCCTGCTGTTGAGTTTTTCATCAGACTGCTGTCGCCCGCGGAGACTTGACTCAGCAAATCACTGGTGTCTCTGTGTCCGGAGAGATGCTAAGCCTGGTCAACACTATCAACGACATGATTGCTCAATTGGCGATCTTTGCCAAGGAAGTCAAGAAGGTCGCATTCGAAGTCGGTACAGAAGGTAAATTGGGTGTCCAGGCTGAAGTGGGCAACGTCCAGGGTATCTGGCAAGAAATCACGTAAGTAAGGGACACGATGCGCGGACATGGGTGTTGACATCGCTGTAGGATGTCTGTCAACACTATGGCCGGCAACTTGACCACGCAAGTGCGTGGATTTGCCCAGATCTCGGCAGCTGCTATGGACGGAGATTTCACTCGTTTCATCACTGTCGAAGCCAGCGGAGAGATGGACTCTTTGAAGACGCAGATCAATCAGATGGTATTCAATTTGCGTGACAGCATCCAGAAAAATACCGCTGCGAGGGAGGCAGCCGAGCTGGCGAACAGGAGTAAATCTGAATTTCTAGCGAACATGTCGCACGAGATCAGGTAACATTGTTATTGCTTTTTGTCTCGGCATGTTGTGCTCAATGTCTCATAGGACACCCATGAACGGAATTATTGGCATGACGGAACTTACTCTTGACTCTGATTTGAACCGATCGCAACGAGAGAGTTTGCTCTTAGTGCATTCATTGGCTCGCTCGCTGCTACTCATCATCGATGATATTTTGGATATCTCGAAGAGTGAGAATTTATACCCGATGTCAATGCATTAATCTGATTACGTGTTCTACAGTTGAGGCCGGTCGAATGACCATGGAAGCTGTCTCGTACTCCCTCCGTCAAACAGTTTTCGGCATACTAAAGACCCTTGTCGTCCGCGCCTCTCAAAACAACCTGGATCTTACCTATGATGTTGACCCAGACATTCCTGATCAACTTATCGGCGACTCGCTACGACTTCGTCAAGTCATCACGAACTTGGTTGGTAACGCTATCAAGTTCACACCGTCAAAGATCTCTCGCAAAGGCCACGTTGCACTTAGCACAAGGCTACTGGCGCTGGATGACTCAAGTGTGACCCTAGAATTTTGTGTTACCGACACGGGGATCGGCATTGCCAAAGACAAACTGAACCTCATTTTCGACACCTTCTGTCAAGCAGATGGTTCGACGACGAGAGTACGTCAATGTTGCAATTTATCGCAAGGGTCGAAGCTGATTGTCACATAGGAATATGGGGGAACCGGTCTAGGCCTTTCCATCTCCAAACGCCTCGTCAACCTCATGCAAGGCAACATGTGGGTCGAGAGCGAGGTCTCGAAGGGAAGCAAGTTCTTCTTTACGATCACATCGCAGATTTCCCAAAGTACGCTGGAGATCACACTGCAAAAGATGCAGCCATTCCACAGGCGTGCTATTTTGTTCGTTGACACCCTCAACGACACGACTGGGGTTGTCCAAAGGATCCAGGAGCTCGGGCTGAGACCATATGTCATCCATGATGTCAGCGAGGTGGCCGACAAGGAGCGCTGTCCGCATATCGACACTATCGTCGTGGACTCGTTGAGCATGGTACGTTATGTAGGTGCCATGAGTCCAGGCTTGCCTCATGCCTTCTTTATAGACCGAGAGTATCAGGGAATATGAGCACTTACGCTACATTCCCATCGTATTATTGGCGCCTTCGATGCCACGACTGAATCGTGAGTATGCGAGGATGTGCTCTGGTGATATGGGGTTGACAGTTGTAGTTAAATGGTGCTTGGACAACAGCATCAGCTCGCAGGTTACGACTCCAGTCACAGCTCAAGACCTTGCTTCCGCCCTTATTTCCGCCCTGGAGTCGAACACTGTCTCACCCGTCTCGGCACCAAACGATGTCGTCTTTGACATCCTACTTGCCGAGGATAATATGGTTAACCAGAAACTAGCAGTCAAGATTCTGGAGAAGTATGGCCACACAGTCGAGATCGCAGAGAATGGAAGTCTAGCTGTCGAAGCTTTCAAGGCACGGGTACAAGTGAACAAGCCATTTGACATTATCCTAGTGAGTCGTTTTTATACTCGATGGCCCACAGTAGTAATGTGTCCCCAAGATGGATGTATCGATGCCTTTCATGGGAGGAATGGAGGCGACTGAGCTCATCCGAGCGTATGAGATGCACAAAGGACTCCTACGAATTCCTATCATCGCCCTCACTGCTCACGCTAGTACGTTACAATCTCGAGGCTCAGGGATGGTATTTGCTGATTTGTTTTTTCAGTGATTGGTGATCGCGAGCGATGCCTGCAGGCAGGTATGGACGACCACATCACCAGTACGTAATTTATTTACCCATGCATTCTCTGAGTCTCACGGATAATTATTTTGTAGAGCCCCTTCGTCGCGGAGATCTCTTGAATTCAATCAACAAGCTCGCAGGCGAGCGCGCGCAGTTAGCCACACAGCATCACCTCCTCCACAGGCCACCTGCTCTCATGGAACCATGACTGATGTTTCTTGCATGATTTCTTTGTTTCAGGTTTTGTAATTTGTATACCCTTGTATGATGTCGATTTCAGTTTGTCGATGCTTCTACTGACGTTTACGGCTTTCCAACGCTACCCCTGTCAGATTAATCTGTACGATAGCATGTTCGTGGCTTCTGTTACAAGTCTCATTGTGTCCTCTCATATTCGAACACCATGTATGTTGATGTCATATTGGACTTGGTTCATTATATATGCAACGGTCTTTCTCCCAATATTGGATCTGTTTTGTAGTGGAGTCTAGGTTCACGATGGTCTTTGGTTTCTTGTCGATGATTAATTGACGCTAAATAACGAAATGTTGTGAATGTACACCACTCGTCTAGCTATGGATTATCTTCGTCGAGAAACAGTCTTTAAAGCTGGAACAGCTGACAGATCACGCGCACGACTCGTCACTATTTTTAAACTTTCGAGTTCCAGGCAGTGTTTGAGGAAACGTTCTATATCCCTCTAAATTACGCATCTGCCAGCCCATGATGCATGACATTTGATACAGAGATGCCATGGGAATTAGAGAACTATAATTATGCAAACCTCGTATTCAATTGTCTCACTTCGGACGATCCGCTTCCAGGCTCATTCTTCCTGTTTCAGCGACACATCAATTTAACGAGCACCGCGCCATGGCGGCGAATAATTTTACTAGATGATGTGTTGGTTAACAAAGGGTATAATAATATGGTGTTAAGAAGGGAGGGTATGGTTATGCTGATGCGTCGGGAAAAGGTAGCCCTAAAAGACCAAGGTTGGCACTCAGGTTCAGAGGATGAAGATACCGCAAGCGATGGCAACGACCAGGCCAAGTGCCCCAGTAACTGTCTTCATGCCCACAGCATCGCCAGTCTTGCTAGTCAAAGGGCTGCTGCCACTACTAGTAGCAGTAGAGCTGCTAGCAGCAGTTGTCGAAGTGGAAGTGCTGCCACTGGTAAGCTGTAAATATGAAACACCGTCAGGCCACCACAAATCGAACCCGTGAAGCCATCAACGAACAGTGAGAGATCCACCGCAGGCTTGGTTCCAGCTGTCGATGGCGGAATTAGCGCTTGTCGAGACAGATGGTTCAGCCGCAACAAGGCAATCCATGCATGTTTGAAGCTGGGTTCCGAGGGACGATACGCAAATGCAAGATAGACTGGTGCCGCAGTTCTGGGGGACGTCTGAGCGATGTCAGAAGCTTAAGTTATTAGGCGCACTCACAGTTATCGTATTGACGACTTGGCACGTGCTTTGGCATTGAGAAGGAAGGTCGCTTGTGTTTACCTGGCGGACAGCAAGGGCGTTGGGAGAAACGTTGCGCGCGATAGGAGGGGCTAGATGTTAAGGAGACATGTCAGATAACTAGTAGATATTAATGCATCGAAATTTACCTTGCGCGACGGCAGCAAGAACCTGGAGGAGAGGGGTGATTTGGACCATTGGTATCAAGTCGTGATGCTGGCTATTTCGTACAGAGCTGAGAAAAAATATGGAACAGCAAAGCAACCAGAATGTGAGTTGTCTTATAGCAAATTTCGGGAGCAGTGAGGTGAATAAATATGTCAACTCGCCTGCAATATAAAAGATCAGACGGCAGTATCCAGGACAAGGACGTGAGTCGCCCTGAGAAAGATCACGAAGTCACGAAGAGTCACGACCGATATCATGCACTCCGATGCACTGCCAATACGAAAATCGGAAATTGAGCAGTGATCGATTGATCCTGGAGAAAATTTGTGCCTTTCTGTGCCTTAGAGCTTTTGATCGAGCTTTTGCAAAGCTTCATGTCTAGCTATAGCGGCGTTATAGGGGATTATGTGTTGCAGCCCGCCAGGACAGTTGCGGCAATGCATGATTGGCGCAGTGAAGCTTGTACTATCGGGTGAAATCTAGCACAAACTCGTCAGTTTCAACTACTCCGAGTCATTGATCATCGGTGGTCGATGAGTTGGATAATAATAACCTATAAATCATACGAAGCGGTCGCATGTACGTGGATGTACATATCTTGACGCGTACGGTCGTTTGAACCCGAATTTGCGCAACCCCCATTCGCAAGCATGTCTGATTTTTGTAGGATTCCGAGGCAGGTCAGGATCAGGCACCGATTGGCACTGTCGGCTAACAAGTACTGTGTGTCGCAGCCGCGGCGGCCGCGATACACCTCGTTCTGTGACAGCGTTCAACCGTAGATTATAATGGTTCATAACGATGCTTACAGTCTTACACAACCTAATGAACTTGCTTCAAGTTGTAGCAAGCAATCATATTGTGCACCAAATTTTTGATGGCATAGAACTGATCGGTGAGATCTTGAGACGTCACTGGTAGGACGCACAGGTCATTACCTGTCATTGCACTGGACCACACCGAGCCGGAGCTCCTGCAGGTTGCGGACGCGAGTCACACGACCAAGAGCACAACAAGCGGTGAGAACGTCCGGGAAATGGCCACTGGGGCTTCGGCAGCTGGCTTCGGGCGGAGTTTAAACGCTGCTCGACGGTGGTACTCAGGTACAGTCTCCGCATGTTGGTCTACTACGTAAGTTGCACACGGTACGAAGAAAGCCACAACACACCGAACCAAACTACTCTATGCATGAACTTGTTAAATCATGAATGTTGGGACAGACACAGGCGGGGGACACCAGGGACTTCACATGAGTGGGCGGGAGGCACAACACAGTCAAGACATAGGTGTGCAAGAACGCAGATCATGCACTGCGCTCTTGCACAAGGGTGCCAGCAGGAGGTGCAATGGGCCGGCTCATGTAAGACAGTATGAGAGGAGGTACTCGATGATATAAATAGTGGAGGAGAACACTCAATGCAAGTGAAAGCCTGAGGGCGGCAGGTGCAGGAGAGCAATGGCAGGCACGAGAAGGTATCAGCAGATCCTGTCCACTGAATGTCATGTAACTCACAAGTTGGTAGGAGGCGGGCAGGTGCGGGAGGCGCGATGACATTAATATTACAACTCCGCTCTGCCGAAGCCCCAGGCTGGAGCCTGGCCGGGCCCCAGATCCATCCCTCAAGCACATGCGTCGGGCTATAATAAGTCTTCCGAGAATGTTCCGCATTCGCAACGCATTCGTCAGCAATCTTGTTATCATGGCTGGTGTGCGACCTCTGCCTGATGTTCCCAATCACCCATGTCTGCCGGGATTAACGTCCCCGAGGAGCAACCTTTGCTGTCTAACTCGAAGCCTCCAAGTTATCACGATAACCCCCCAGAAACCTTAAGTCACACTCACGATGAAGAGGCACATACCTTGATAGACGAGACCAGTGACTCCCCGAAAGAGCCATGGACCAGGAGGCAAATAACCGTCTATAGCACTCTGTCATTGCTAGGATTGTTTATATTGGCCACATTCATCAAAGGCTTCATTGACGCTGACGATGTGAATGTATGTCGTGGTCTGACTCGTGCATTCATTTTCTTTCTCATATCCAACGTTCTCTTTAGTTTGATCTTGGAAAGGCGTTGAAGAGTGCACTAGGAGGAGGGTTAAGTGGTGCTGCGGGTAAGTCATTGGAACTCATCTCTGCCGCCACAATTTTGATGTCCTGGCAGCTATGGTATTGCAGGTCTTGACGCTCATGGTATGATGCTCCTCATACCGAATGTCTCTGGTTTCTGCTGAAAATCATGCAGCCTCTGCGCACGATCATGAATTACCAATACAGATACGGCACAACATCGACGCAGGCTACAAAGATTTTATACGCTGATGGCGGCTGGACGCGGTATTACCAAGGCCTCACCGCAGCCCTCGTTCAAGGGCCAGTGTCCCGCTTTGGCGACACCGCTGCCAATGCAGGCATTCTCGCCCTCCTTCAAAGTAACTCATATATGAAGACCTTGCCCACCCTTGTAAAGACATTGTTCGCGAGTGTTGCTGCCGCTTGTTTCCGCATGATCTTGACCCCAGTTGACACGATCAAGACGACCATGCAGACCCAGGGTAAGGAAGGCACCGCATTACTGAGAGCTAGGGTATATCTTCACGCATATCGTAATTGCTCGTTTTCATGTTCTCCTAGGTCAAGAAATATGGCATTGGCAGCCTGTGGTATGGCGCTCTTGCGACCGCCGCTGCCACGTTCGTCGGTCACTACCCAGTATGTACTTTATTTTAGGTCCTACATTCATTACTCATTCTTTGCCCAGTGGTTTGGGACGTACAACTATCTCAACGCGGTCCTCCCACTTCCAGCGACTCTGCTTCAGAAACTCTTTCGTTCCGCTATAATCGGCTTTGCAGCTTCTATCGCCTCTGACACTATTTCTAACTCTCTTCGCGTGCTGAAGACCTACCGACAAGTCAATGCTACCCGAATTGGATATACCGATGCTGCCCGCGCCGTCATCGCAGCAGACGGCCTCAAGGGTCTGTTCGGGCGGGGACTTAAAACCCGTATCTTGGCGAACGGCCTCCAGGGAATCATGTTTTCAGTGCTGTGGAAGTTATTTTTGGATTTGTGAGTGTAATGCATGTCTTCATGATCTAGCCCTGAGTAATCTCCTCGTGTCCAGGTGGAATGAGAAGACGAACTAGATAAGTTCGGGTGTAATGCATATGAGGAATGGCTTGTACATCACTATTACCCTGAATACCAGGTCACTCCATTACCCTCACATCGTTGTTCTTGATCCTGCCCAAAGTTTGATCTCGTGATATCTTGATACGTAAAACATACCTGACTCTTGTATTCCAGAGGAATGTATGACATTGACATTTATCTTGCGAGACAGCTTGACTGTCGATTTAAGCAGTACGTTTGTGCAGAGCCAGGGAAAAAGCGTCGCTTTCCCGCTTGGCCTTCCCCAAAGGCAATGGTAGATGCATATTGTACCTCTGCTGTCTGAGTACTGGTCAATATAACACAGTATGTACACGAAACGACGGCTGATCATCTAGGGGACTAAATATCAGTCTAATACCATGGACAACAGCTTCTAATATATAACGAATTTCGTCACGATCTTCGGTCCATGAGCTCCAGGACCCGTGCCCGCTCGCTCTCCCAATCATCCCAGCACAACGCCAACAGTGCCGTATCGGTCCCCACCGTGCCAGGACGCGGATCCCCCACCCTCTCCTTCACTCCATTCGTCGCACTCGCCTTCGAGCCAACAAAAATCCTATCCCAGCGCAAGACAGCCTCCAGTTTAAACCCCAATTTCTGCACAGCGTCTATGCTCCTAGTATTCAGCCTGTTTGCCTTCCACTGCACACGGCGAAGCCCTAGGCCATGCGGGGGCAAATCGAGGGCGTACTGGAGGAGTAGGCCGATAGCGTTCGTGGTGACGTGCGTGCGCTGGAACGGCGGCAGGATGATTGCGTAGCCGATCTCGGTCGATAGGTTTGCGGGAGATGTGTTCATGTATCCTATGATCCCGGCGAAGTTGGCTGATGAGGAGGGGCTGGTGCTGGTGCTGGTACGCGTCTTGTCGATGACGGCATAGAGGACTACCCCAGTATCAGGTCGTACGCGACTATCGATGACTTGCTTCACGAAGTCTGAAGTGTTGGTGAAAGTTTCCCAGGGTATGAACTCGTAGAGATCGGGATGGGCAGCTGAGCCTTGGAAGTAGAGATCCGCGTGCAGGTCAGGCTATCGATTCATTTTATGTAACGGCTGATAAGAATTTGGTAATGCGACCTACGATGAAAGGCGTGAGTTTGACCCGTTCGCTCTCCAACTCGCGAACAGGGAAGCAGAAATTAGTATCATATGCAGAAGTTGGCTGCCCAGCAGTCGTGATCTCTGGTTGGGGCATGTAACATCAAATTGAGAGTTTATCACCGTCACTGGGGCACGTCCGAGTCGGTTGTAATGGTTGCCTGTCGGTGCCAGTGGTCACTGAGTCGAAGAGTTCAGTGTAACCATTCATATGTGTAAGTACTTGGCTTGACCACTTGCCTTCCCAAGTTTCAAGCTAAAGACTGGAGTTCTGTTTGGAGCAAATGAAACCTCTTGACGTGCAACACCGCAGCACTGAGCACTCTTCCAAAACTCATGGGATCAGCGTGCAGCCCAAGGCTTCAGGTGAAAGTCAAACTTATACAAGGCAATTTGATGCCACGGTGCTGCGGTAGAAACAATGGCAGTGGAGGGTGGCCCTGGGTGGGCAGAAAATGCGCAGGTGCCTGATATGGGACAGGAGGGTGAATCAACAAAGACGAGAGCAAGCGCTGGAGGTGTTTTGAATGGTTTGAAACAGGTTGACGTCCACCTTGGCGACGAGTTCAAAACCTGGGCGCAGAGGTGGATAGCGCTGGCACCCGCCAACGAGAAAGCGAAGAAGACCACAATGTGAACTGCTGAATCATGATCAAACCATGCTCCCCATCATTGCACTAGCCAGACTTTTGACTTGCAGATTTGCAGGTCCAGAGCTTGTTAGCTTCCATGAATCGGGATACTGTAGCGGATTGGTAGCTGTCGACCGCAGTGGACACGTGCAGCGTGTTGTAATTGACTAGCGCTCTTCCTCTAACAGGTTTCTACTACTTCGTTGCTCGGATTTCTACTAGTGTGGGTGCGCATTGCGATTCAAACTTATCCATCCGGATTTTGTGCTGATGATAACCTGATAGTACTTGTCATCTTTGCCCACTTGCGCTCTTCGGCTTCATCACTCCCCGTCTTCCTGACAGTCCTCGTGTAACTTGATTGTGGTATCATAGCATGGCAGACGATGTGGAACGGCGTCGAGAGGCCTTGAAGAGATGTCCCCACGGTCATTCTGATCGATCACAGTCTCTCAACAATCTCGCCATCAGCCTTCAAGACAGATTCACCCAGCTGGGCGTCCCTTCTGACCTTGATGAGTCCATCGAGCTCCATCGGGCTGCACTACTCCTTCGTCCCCCCGGTCATTCTGATCGATCACAATCTCTCAACAATCTCGCCATCAGCCTTGGAGACAGATTCAAGCAGCGGGGCGTCCCTTCTGACCTTGATGAGTGCATCGAGCTCTTTCGGGCTGCACTACTCCTTCGTCCCCCCGGTCATTCTGATCGATCACAGTCTCTCAACAATCTCGCCATCAGCCTTTGGAACAGATTCAAGCAGCGGGGCCTCCCGTCTGACCTTGATCAGTGCATCGAGCTCCATCGGGCTGCACTACTCCTTTGTCCCCCCGGTCATTCTCTTCGATCGTCGTCTCTCAACAATATCGCTGTCAGTCTTGGAGACAGATTCAGGCAGCGGGGCGTCCAGTCTGACCTTGATGGGTCCATCGAGCTCCATCGGGCTGCACTACTCCTTCGTCCCCCCGGTCATTCTCTTCGATCGTCGTCTCTCAACAATCTCGCTGTCAGCCTTGGAGACAGATTCAAGCAGCGGGGTGTCCCGTCTGACCTTGATCAGTGCATCAAGCTCCATCGGGCTGCATTACTCCTTCGTCCCCCTGGTCATTGTCTTCGATCGTCGTCTCTCGACAATCTCGCTGCCAGCCTTGGAGACAGATTCAAGCAGTGGGGCGTCTCGTCTAACCTTGATGAGTCCATCGAGCTTCATCGAGCTGCACTACTCCTTCGTCCCCCCGGTCATTCTGATAGACCACAGTCTCTCAACAATCTCGCCATCAGCCTTCGAGGCAGATTCAAGCAGCGGGGCATCCCGTCTGACCTTGATGAGTCCATCGAGCTCCATCAGGCTGCACTACTCCTTCGTCCCCCCGGTCATTCTCTTCGATTGTCGTCTCTCAACAATCTCGCTGCCAGCCTTGAAGACAGATTCAGGCAGTGGGGTGTCTCGTCTGACCTTGATCAGTGCATCGAGCTCCATCGAGCTGCACTACTCCTTCGTCCCCCCGGTCATTCTCTTCGATCGTCGTCTCTCAACAATCTCGCTGCCAGCCTTGGAGACAGATTCCAGCAGTGGGGCGTCTTGTCTGACCTTGATGAGTCCATTGAGCTCCATCGGGCTGCACTGCTCCTTCGTCCCCCCGGTCATTCTGATCAATCAGAGTCTCTCAACAATCTCGCTGCCAGCCTTGGAGACAGATCCAAGCAGCGGGGTGTCTCGTCTGACCTTGATCAGTGCATCAAGCTCCATCGGGCTGCACTACTCCTTCGTCCCCCCGGTCATTCTAATCGATCACAGTCTCTCAACAATCTCGCTGCCAGCCTTCGAGACAGATTTGAGCAGCGGGGCGTCCAGTCTGACCTTGATGAAACATTTGACCTGTTCTTGCAACTCCCCCACATATCTCATGGAGTCCCTCGTACAGATCTTACTGCTGCTAAATCATGGGCCACCGCTGCCGAGGAGACAAACCATGGTTCTGCATTGCTTGCATATCAAACTGCATTGAAATTCCTAGATCAGCATGTAACTCTTTTGTCGTCTTCGTCACGTCATTTCGATGTCGTGAGGATGGCCACGGCGTCGCTTGCTGTGGACGCTTTCTCGTGCAGTGTCCGTCGTAGCGCGCTGACAACTGCTGTGGAACTGGTGGAGCAAGGCCGTGCAGTATTCTGGACCCAGTTGGCACGCTTTCGCACAACCCTTGATGAACTTTCTATGGATTGTAACACCGGCGCAGCATTGGCGGAAGAGTTTGAGCAGCTTAGCTTTCGCCTTCGCAACGCGTTCGATCAGTCTACTGAATACCAGTCTCCGAAAATCCGCCAACTGACCATGCAATGGGATGACGTGGTTTCACGCATCCGCACGCTTCCCAACTTTTCTCGATTTCTCCTGCCTCCCCTTTTCTCCGACCTACAGAAGGCGGCTGAAGAAGGTCCAGTCATCATCGTGAATGCTAGTCAGTACAGCTGCGACGCCTTGATCGTCCTAAGTGACCAAAATCCTGTCCACGTTCCAATTCATGTCACGCAGATCGAAGTGTCCGAGTTGTCCTCCGAATTTCAGTCCATCGCAAAGCAATTTGGTTGTTCCGATCATCAGAACAAGCTTGTGGGCATTCTCCGCGAGCTTTGGCATGATATCGTTGACCCCGTGGTCCGAGCCCTTAGGCTGTCGAATGTTCACCCTGGCTCGCGTATCTGGTGGTGTCCCACCGCTGAATTCACTTTGCTTCCTCTGCATGCAGCAGGACCCTACGAGAAGGACAGAGACAACTTGTCGCAGATTTACGTCTCCTCTTATACTCCCACTTTGGCGACACTCGTTCGTGCGAGACAGCGCGTCTCTCAATATGCCTCTACTCAATATTTTGTTGCAATTGGTCAAGGAAAACCGGAGAGAGGGAAGGAACTGCGATGCGTCGCTCCTGAATTAGACGCCATAGCTCAGCGTCTCGTACCCATCGTGTGGTCCTTCACGTCGCTCGAGGACAGCGACGCAACGGTGCAGGGTGTTCTCGATGCACTGGACCATAATCAGTGGCTTCATCTGGCCTGCCATGGAATGCCGAATCGACAACAACCATTTGAATCTTCCTTTGCAATGCGCGACGGGTCGTTGATGATCAAGGACATCATCCGATCCAACTGGCAGAAACCAGAGTTTGCATTCTTATCGGCTTGCCATACTACCGTAGGCGATGAAAAAAGTCCTGACGAGTCTATCCATCTCGCTGCAGCTATGCAATTCTCCGGATTTCGCAGTGTGATCGGTTCTATGTGGTCCGTCGACGACGAGGTTGCACGGCAGGTTATGTCTGCTTTTTACGACAAGCTGGTCGATGATTCAGGAAGATTGGACTGCACGCGCGCTGCGGTGGCATTACATAAGGCTGTGAAGAAATTGCGGCGCAATAATATTCCACTGGAACAGCAGATTGTATTTGTTCACATAGGTGTCTAGTTTGAGGCTCGATTCGCTATTTTATTGCATTTTCTGTGATCCTAATCGTTTTTCTTTTTATACGTACCTTTCCGCCAATGTTGTCTCATGAGCAATGATTGGTATGCCTCGTCTGGTATAGTCACCCCCACGGACGGGCTTGTGAGTGACTCTTCTTTGATGCGACTCTCTGCGGTTACTAGTCTGAGTCTTTGTGTCATACAGGATGCAGACATCGTCTTTCATCCTACGAATCCTTTCTACATGAGTAGAAAGGGACGAGCGAAGACCTCGCAGCCCATGAACAAGGTCATAATTACAGCAAGGGCGTCGCATAAAGATAGAGAACAAATATGTCGAAAATATTGGATTACGACAGAATAACCTTGAAAGGATCCGATACACCCCCTTCCAAACCAGCTATCGTCGCCCGGCGCACAGCGTCAAGGTATTCCCCCAGCCTCCGGCCATCAAGATGCAAGAAATCATCATACAGCTTGTACCTCGAATCCGCCACGATGTTGGCAAGCTCCAATGCGCGCTTCAGATTCCTGTCCAAGACGCGTTAGAACTGCAGGCACTGCATACGAGGACATGCTTACTCTGGGACATGCTCTTGAGAGGCGTAGAGCATGACGTGCAGTCGCAGTATGAGCTCGGGAACGTATATCTGCTGAACCCGAGTTAGCTCGCAGGAGCGCCGATCTCCTATCTCGTCCGGCATCATCCAATCCGAGGTGGGCGGTTTCATTGCGGCATCGTAAGCATGGTCGATAAGTCCCTTGTAGTCGCCTAACCAAGCGGCCCTGGTCACTCCCGGTTCATTATCGACACATCTAGACTCTGACACTCAACGACACGGTCAAGACTGTCCCAAATCGTGAAGAACTGCCTGGAGTGAAGGTATTCTGTCGCTGGTTCCTCAGGTTGGTCGATGGACATTGGAGGCGAGTTCACGCGGAAGCATCTCCACTAGGTTCTTGGCAAGCGATACCCTCCCGGCACCTGAAGCCATGGATTAAGCCAGAATAGTAGAACCTCGATAAAAAGCATACCTAGGAAGTGCCGCAAAATGACGGTGGCTTGTTCTAGCGCAGTATCATATGTTCCATCCTCGAACGTCGTCCACTCTATGGAAACGAAGAGTTCAGTTTAACCAGTCATATATGTAAGTACTTAGCTTGATCACTCGCCTTCCCAAGCTTCAAGCTAAAGAGTGGAGTTCTGTTTGGAGCAAATGAAACCTCTTGACGTGCAACACCGCCGTAACACCGCAGCACCGTGACTGAGTACTGAGCACTCTTACAAAACTCATGGGGTTAATACTCATAGCGTGCGGCCCAACTTGAAGCTTCTGAGGCTTCTGCAATGGAAGCAGGTGAAAGTCAAGCTTATGTAAGGCAATTTGATGCCGATACGGATTGCTCGTCACGAAGGCACCGCACCATTGCGCAGATAAAGCTTGGCTCCAGTTGCTCCAATGATGACGCGATGACGACCATTTCGTGACACAATCGAGGTGCCTACGACAGCATAAAACTACACCATTCCGATGTTCAACCATCCCGAACGAACTGCACAAGAAAACATACGTGCAAGATAAAGCCCCTTTCTTCTACTCTTCGGCTAAGCTAAATCCATTCATGGTGCGTGCATCCCAAATCCACAATATTTAATGGTATATACCGACATCCTCCGGCATAGGGCTCTATCGTTTCTGCAATCGGCTCTGGCATTAATGACATTATCTCAGCAATAGCCAAAGTAATCATATTAATCATCTCAGCAATAACCACTGTTCGTGCATTTCAGTGTCACTGTTTGCTGATTCTCATGCAAAATACTAGGTCATCGTCACAATCGTAGACATCATCGTCGACATCCTGTGCTGCAGGTGTTGCAGCTCAAGACGGCGAATGGGCAGCAGGACAGGATACCGATATAGTTTCAGAAGACGAGCAGTCCTTTGACGTGGTATGACTCCAACGGATATTTGACACCACACGTACAATTATGATGAACTTTGACGAATATATATGTTGAATTGTCATACTTACTTGGGTAGCTCCGGTCCGTGAGGAGATGCGTGGCATTCCAAACACAGATGGCGCCTGGGCTGCTGACATTCTGTTGGAGTGCGAACTGTAACAAGGCTTGGGGCGCAAGGGGTAGTCCTGCCACATTGAGCAAATGATTCGTATCAAGCCTGAGTGCCGCTTTCCTCCATATAAGTGAATATGTCCTCCAGAAAGCAAGTTATGCTTCGGTGAGGGGAACATTATAGCGCG
>JABBWD010000318.1:0-20604 GCA_016628565.1 Suillus placidus | reverse complement strand
GCAACCTGGAGCCTCACAAGACACCATTACTAGAAGAAAAAGAAAAATGCCAGTCCAAATGGTCTTAGAAAAGTGCATGGCAGCACTCTAGCCTGAGAAATGTAAGACACTCAGGCCTTGGGTCTTGGTGGAGTCTGAAACCTAACCTAATGCCTGGACCACTAGTTCATCTGATCCTCAAAAATATAACTTGGTAGAAGCGCCGGACTTTGTTTGATGTGAAGATGATGAGATACCAGGAAAGAGGTTAGTTCAATAACCACAAAACCGAAGCGTTGGTGCAGGCATCCATCAAGCGCATATGTACAAATAACCGCCAATATTGACATGACCACGTGACTTGTCTCAAACTTGCTGAGCTAATCTATGGCTGAAAGTTGTGCACAATATCAGCTGTAGTGTTCTCCTAGCTACCTCATTATTCTTTGTTGCCATGCGCAAACACTTCAGCATCTCGTTCCTTTCATTCCTTCAAGTCATCACGAAGACACGACGAGCTCAGAAACTACCACCCCTTCAAACATCTGTTGACGTCCTTTGGAAGAACAGGGAGCTTCAAGAAATACCAAACAGTTTCAGGATGTGCGTATCCTTGACAAGCTTCAGCATTTGGAGGCCATGACACGGCGTGGGAAGCGTATGAGTGTGCAAGAGTCTGTACTTTTAATCTCTCTCACTCATCTGCCTCAATTCTTACACCGATTTTGCACATGATTGAGGTCCAGCATAAAATAGAATCCTTATTTGAGGGCAGCAGTGGAGGAGCTGGGGGTCAGAAGATGCATGTCACAGTTGGAGATGCGGTAACAGAGGCTTGAGGGAGCAAAATTATCGTGCAGTGTGTTGAACTAAATCAACAGATTTTTCAAACAACAATGTCCCTCTCTAGTGACATTGTCACTACAAACCCAACCCATCTGTCAGTTGGCTATCTACGATGCCCTGGATGGCTCCGGTCCGCAAAGCATGCTGGATTTGAGGACAAGGATGCATGCAGATAACACAGGCAAAATGTCTTGAGAAGGCAAACCTATGTTGGCATCAAATAGTAGAGGAGAACCTGGAGTGCGTTAGTTGGAAGTGAAATGTGTGCACTGGTACTTACAAGCAGGACGTCTACAGAGCAGGCCCAGCACTCCCTGTAAGACCTCACCTCGTGCTAAGGCCTGGGAGAACTTTAAATTCACAGATTCAGCTGTCGCATAATGTTTATCTTGGCTACACATCATGTATGAACTGGGGTAGTAGTCATGCAGTTCTAACTTCATGATATTCTGCTACCTAATGAGTGTACTGCAACAACACAGCATTGGTCACGGTAACCTTCAAGCCCTATTATCTGAACGGCATGACCGTGTCTCAGACATGCCTCGGAATTGGGCCAATTTGAACTGACCAATTCTGATTGTACTAGGCATGTGTTCGACAGTAGTATGTAAGTCAAGCTTCAAGATTTAATATCAATGTGTGAGTGATACTGGCAAGTAGTCAACTTGATACCAATTTAATATGATTCAGACTTGATACTGATACAACTGCATAGTCACTAGGCAACCTCAGCCACCCTCAGGCTTGCCATTGCCTCTATCATTATCATAACAGCTGCATCACGCCACTGCCCTTTTCTCGCTAACCATGGCTGCTTGTTTTTCTTCACCATACTTGACAATGTCAAAGACCGACTGCCAGTCAGTACCCACCTTCTCCCTATGGATCATGATGCACTTGACCATTGGTGCAGTACTAGGACTTGGTGATACCAGCAACAGCAGATCCTTGTCAGACCAAAGTGTAAGTAACTGTACCATTAGCATAGGCTTCTCATAGCGAGTACTTACTGCTACAACTTCTCGATCTGTCTTACTAGTCATGTTCAGACTGGCCAAATGCCCAGAATGCACCTCTGATTTTTGAACTGTCGTCGCCCCATTATGACCGTGATGGCATGACTCAAGTACTATGTCTGAGTTGACATGCACCATGGACTCAGACACATCCTCCGAAGGTTTGAGGGAACCAGACTCGAAAGGGGGATGACCCAGACTCAAAGTAGAAATGAATGCATCTTCCAGTGCATGATGATCCGGGTCGGCATCACAGTGATAAGACATTATAGTGCTACGATGAGTGCTAGAGGCAAGGTCACACATTAAAAAAAGGCCAGGTGGTCAACGAGCTCTTATACCAGCTGTCATGGTGTTGTCAATACGGCAACTTAATGATTATATGACACCATACCAAGTTTGGTATGTGCCACAGGGCAATTGATGAGGAGAAGACAGCACTACTAGTACTCCTTGTTGCATGTGAAACCATAGTTAGAGATACCAAAATGGTGCAAGCCTTTTGCATACCACAAATGGAATAGTAATTTCATGACTATGAATAGCTATATCGTGAATGTATGTAATACAATTAGGCACTCTGGGTTTTTCATAACTAGTACTCCCACTAGCCTTACCGATGACTTATTCCAGAGACTCATTATATCATGACCATCAATATAAGCGATTGGCACTCCCAAGACTGCTGTAACTGAACACTTTCAAGTTCTCGCTTGTCTGACGTGGCTCACTAAGTCTGATCCATCTACAATTGGGACTAGTGATGAGTCGAGGCACCAGAGATCAGCAAGGAAGGGCTCTTTCAAACTCCGATTGGCCTATTAAACCATTACCTAGTAACACTCATGTAGTCCAGTCGCTCAAAAACCCCACCATGGAAAAATCAAACTTGGGTGCTACTAGTGCTTCCTGTGATGAAAAGCCAGCACTTCATTGCCCCTATCCTTATGTGCCTACCATTCCTCAGGCTTGCTTCGACAAGTCAAAGCTCTCTTCTCCTTCAAACTCACCTCCAAGCTCTCCCCCATCAATTGGATTATCAGGTATTGATGACTCATCATGATGTATTGTGGAATGGACTCAAATATCATAATTGGCAGAGTCTGCAAGCATGGTCTCAGAGGAGGACGATAACTTCCCTGCAACACCTAATTCTAGGCAGAGTCATGCTGATAGCACTTCCGAATCAAGGAAACACATCAAATTGTGCAATCCTTATCCCCACCAGCAGCTGATGTCTGGAGATAAATATTATGATTGTGCTGAGCAGATCTTGCGCAGACAGTCTTGTAACCAGTATTCAGAAGGTATGAGCAATGAGGTATGCCATATATCAAACACATATATTTTCCACATAACTTTCACATCTATAGGATCAGGAGGTATTATTGAGGACTATGACGAGTTTGAGCACGAACTCCTTCCACTGCGCTGTTCACTATAAGGAGGCGGTTCAGGAGACCTTGTGCATGGGATACTTGTACAGAGGATGGCTGCTTGAGACGTCAAAAAGGCTGAACGTCTTCAATAAGTCTTTACATCTTGAAATGGAAATGGAGCTTGGGAAGGTGGACCAAGAATTGCAGTGGCTGTGCACATGCTTGTTGACTGGGGGGACTGTCATGTATGACTATCCCTGACGTCCAGTATCTTACCACAGCTCGAGAAGGCAGCAGGAAAGCTCTCGATCATGCTGATGCTGAGATTGGTATTTACAAACAATTTTCCACTGGAGACAAGGACAATTGTGACAACAAATCAGAAGGCACCCAAGTTACTGCTGTGTTGTAGTCGTAAGTCATGTGTATTAAGTCACCGTTACTCACATTGTTAACGTATTACCAGGAATGTATAATTCCCACTTGCCAGTTTGAATAGGCCTCATGCCTCTCTACTTTTCATTTGTTGTAACTTAGTCTGCAGTGTCATAAATGGGTTGTTTCCTATTGCAGAATTCTGTTGTGTTCTAACTTTGATTGATAGACCCATCTTTTACTACTGACCATTCACCACGATGTATCCTAACACTAGCTATGATAACTCTGAGGATATGGCATGATTGGGACGCAGAATCAATGATTACCTTGACTCTGAGGACATCAACTCACTCTTCTCCGATTCACAAGCTCATGGTAGTCATCATCCATCTAACCCCTTCCCTCACAGGCTTGATCCCAGTGCACCAGCCACTCAGATTCAGTTCAACTACACCGACACACAGCATCCTCACATTCCAATGCAACATCAGCCTCCAGGCTACCACGTCAATCCCCTGAGTCATTTACCAGTTCCATCTGGTCCGTCATAGTATCCAGGTGCCACCACCATACAAGCACCGATATTCACACCCTTTCCAACCTTCAGCGATAGCCATCATTACAATGATTTGCCTCAACCAATATCATCTGATCTGCTACTAGGTGCCACAGCACCTGGTGTATGGGCACCTCTGCAACTAGCCTTGAGTGATCAAGGCAATCATTGGCCTTCATTAGTTCCATCCAATATATATCCGGGATCTATGGCACAAATCCATGCACCTCCACCAACCCTCAACGATCATCATGAAACTTTGCTTCCACCATTCATAGTCCCATCTCAGAATCCCATCTATTTGAATGATTTGGCACAGCTGCCACCAGCACTTGCCAATTATCGGTGCAACTTTCCTCCACCACTTCTATCTATGGACAGTGTCACTACGCTACCACCACCAGCACCGGATGACATACCACTGCAACCCCTCACGACTCTAACACATTCCTGGCCTTGAACTCGAAAACAGGACTGTGAGTGGTTATTTGTCAGATGTTTGGGTCAGTGACAGAAAAAGTTTGAAACACCCTCAGTAAGTGCTCTTCCTTCATAAACTAACACATGTGCTCATGGTGAAGCAGTCAGTGTCATCTAGTGCAACCCCTTCCCACCCAGCTCACACTGAGTCTATGCGGCCGCATCTTGACCTTCTGCCTCTCAATTACCAACCTAATCTTCCAGCACATGAAGGCTTCATTCTGGCTGCGCAGAAGCAACTTATCATTGACACTGTCAACATTTGTGCAATGATACTACCCTCAGAACGAGAGGGCTTGGTTCAAGTCGCATTAGCAAATGCAGTCACATGCTGCTTGGAAAAGGCTTACCATTTTTGAACCGACCACTTGGCCGAGTTGGCGGAAATAGAAATTAAAGGTAAATCAAATATATGGATCACATCAAGGACATCATCAAGAAGGACGAGAGGTTGGCAAAAAGATGGTCGGATGTGAAGGCCCACACCATTATTAGATTAGCTGATGTGGCATGACTACTATTACTGGTAGATTTCATTTTCTGTATGGATTATTTCTCCTAACATGTGTGCATGGTGCACATGCTACTAGAGTCGCAAGTAAATGAGGTCAGAGCTTGTAATGGCACGTTCGGCTCTTAGCTGTGCTTGCTGCTTGTCAGAGGCAGGAGTATCGCAAGCCAAGTGCTCACTCGTCATCAGTGAACTGATGGACAAATTAGAATGACATATATGTTAATATATCTACATATTGTAAGCACGGAGTGTTTGATCCCGTGGAAGCAATGAGTGGTGGTCTAGAGTTGAGAATCAGGCAATCCCAAATGAACACACAGTATTCCATTGATAGTCCAAGTGGTTTCAATGAAAAAGCAAGCAAACAGCATGTAAAAATGTATTAACTTCAGATAATCCATCAATGCATCAGTAAGCAAGGGCGCAAGACAGTCTATAATTGGATGATAAAATAGGTTCACCATGATCATCATCATCGTCTTTATGACCATTTTTTGACTTCCAACATGGGATCAAGGGAGGACTCGGGCTGGCAGTATGAACCACTGACACGATCTGCCCACGTGAAGTACTGAGCTTAGGGGAAAGAGGCATTAGGGGATAAGCCTAAGAAAAGCATAAACAGTAATGCATACCTGACCATAGTTGACCGTAAAGTAAAGATGATGGAGTGTGTGATGGGCGGGTCCGTTTATCACCTTTTCAAGGGCATGTCCCATAATCATATCGGAATCGTGAATCTGGTGTCATTGATGTCAGAGTAGTCCATGCGAGTAATGCAAGGCACACATGAAAATACTCCAGAAATTGACGAAAACGAAGAGACCGAGATATAACCATCGGTGAAGAGGGAATATGAATATGAAGAGGTGATATGGGACAGATTGGAGGTAGCCGTCCACAGGATGGAAAGCATGAGAGGCAAAAGGGGTCGGTACTACCAAAATACTTGAGCACAAGAGCACATTATGTGTCAGACATATTTCATGTAGTAGTGTAGCTGTCTGCCATATGTCAGAAATATTGTATTAGAGAAGTATAGGACAAAGGTGAGTGAAAACTACCTAAGTCAGAGTAAATGTCTAAAGGTAATTTTTTTCATAGTAACATGTGTTGTGTGACTCGTGTCCATCCACTTGCACATCTTACATCTTATCATGTTCTTCCCCACCACCATGGTGCATCGCAGACGCTTTGCCTCCATTTCATCATCTTCTTCTGAATTGTCCCACTACTCCAGCTTGCTCTGGACTTGAAACCTTTACTTGGAAACCCTCAGAAAACTTTGGAACTCAATATTATCACATATGAAGCTTATGCATGTGAGTATATGCGCATTAATCAAATCAGTCACTATGCAGCCTTCAATCCTCGTTCCCCAGTGCCTCCTCGCAAGTCAACACCAGCTCCTCCTTCTGAACTAACACCTCCTTGCAAATCAACTCCAGTGCCTCCACTCACAAATCAATGCCAGCCCCTCGTGAACCAACTCCAGCGCCTCCTGCTCCCAATCCAGTTCCTGCTCCCAAGCCTCCAGCTCCATCTGCACCAGCACCTGTGCATGCTGAGTCGTGCAATCAAAGTAGGCCACACTGGATCAAACTTCCTAGAGCATGGTGCATTGTGCAAGGCACATGCTTTGTTGACGAAGCCATGCTGTCGGGGAGTCTACGCTGTTACTCAATGAATCCATACATCTTCTTGACAGCAAGGACAAACTCAATGTCGATGGCGCGCACAATAACACGATTCTGTTTGGTGGAACCAAGGTGCTCCAAAGGTGATATTCTCAACTGAGTACATTTGTGCGAATAATCTTGAATTATTCCTGTTCATCAGATTCTTGCTCATCTTTGCCATCACCGCTAGCTGGTATGTTTGGGTGAAGGGTATGTGTTATCTCTTGCATATGGGTCGACTAATTATGAGCATACATTAGGCATTGAGTGAGATCTCAAAAAAATCAAGCTATTGCTTGACTGCATGCTGATCATTATGAGTGCCGCTCCCCTGTAATTGCCTCAACCCAATGACAGCTGTTTATGTTGCATGGGATGTTGAGATCATCAACCATGATGTGCTCATTCTGGACTTGCACGAGAGCCCTGCACATGAAACAGGTGAGTTTGATTATCATTACAGTTAGTATGCGCCTTAATTTTTGTCGTAGATTTGGTCTGGCAAACCATGGATGAATTGAAGATTATCCCAGTGGATCCATCTCAGCCTTTGACCAATGCCTCTTCAACGAGTATCTGTGTTAACTGAGCCTCTTGGACGGTGTGGTTCATTGTGATCTCGGTAAATCACTCAAGACGTGTGTAGCAGCCTTCTTGTTTTTTTTTGTCGAAGAGCGCTAAGTACGCATTATAGGTTTGCTGCTTCTACAGCACTCATCGTAACATGTGGGTACCATGTGGAGCAGGGTGATGTGGTTGTCAATGCAGCTCAAGCCTTGGCCACATCAGTGACCGGACAATTATTGCCTAAAAAGGCTGCACTCATACAGAAGGACCTGTTCCGTCAGTTGCTTCATTTTGTAGTCTGATCACGGCTAATTTGAGTATTTGATGTTCCACTAGTGGAATACATTCCAGGTTTTATGATCCGCACTTCATACCACAGAAAATTGGCAGCAGATGTCATGGACATTCCCTACGCATTCCTAATCAAAGAGCTGGTATGTCATCATGGATGTAGCCATGCCTGCTATTCTAACATCTTGAACAGGAAGTTCTCAGGTTCAAGGAACAAGGAACAGAAACACCTTCAGCAATGGTTGATGTCCTGAGCAGTCGCAAGGATTCAAAGGGGTCTGACCTCACCTTGAAGAATGCCACTGCGATGATCCACATGGGTCAGTACTTTTTATTTGCCTTCACTTCAAACTGGGACTCACGCATGTCGTCCACTAGCTGCAACGGAGAACGTAAGTACAATGTACTTTCATTTTCTCGGTGTCATTTGCTACTGTGCTGTACTGCTGACCTACTCATAGATCACTTGTTTTCCTATTCTGTTGTCTGCTCTCGATTACCTGCATTCGCATGGATAGGTTCGGAACCGTTCACTCAATTGTACCTCACTGCTTTGTACTACCATTAATTCAATGTATCACATTGTTATATCCGAACACAATTGCAATGTCTGATATAGTGGTACACTAGCTTAATGCCAGACTTATGTCATATGGCAGTGACAGTGCCAGAATTGAGTTTCCTAACATTGCCCAACATTGAGACCTTGTGCCGGATACATATGGCAGGTATGATAGCTCTGACATGGTCATATATAACCATCTCTGGATTGTGTAATTTTGGTGATCTGAGAGTTAGCCACATTCCGCCCCAACCGTGTCATGGTCATGTGAAATGTGCAATAAGAACCTCTTATCACAGTGCCCCTGGCAAGAGGGGTGCAAAAGGAGAATGCTGAACATAGAGCTCAATATTACTAAGCTTGTAAACCTTAATATACAGCCACCCGAACTTTCAAAACATAGGTTCTGAGTTTCTCAATAGCACACTAAGTTCTTCATCAAATTGTTAGTTGAGTACCGAAAGTGTGATATTGTCAGTACTATATAACACATCTAGATAGTCATTTTAATAAGAAGTGCATGTTGAGGAACACTGATCAAGAAATGTTTGAACATCTAACAAAATCTTTGCAGGAGGTTTTCTCTAATGACTTCAAGGCATGTTCTAATAGGGTTTGATTTTGTTGTGGTCACCACCTGGCTAAGACCAGTTAAGATGGACCTCCAAAAAGACCATCCATGAGTGAATCTTCAAAGCATAGACCAATAGAAAAAAAACCTTGTTATGTCAGCAGGTTTCAAACCTGCACTGAGTACTGGCACAGTCCCAGAGACAGATTTAGATTCTGTTGTGGTAACCACTTAGCTAAGCCCAGTTAAGATGGACCTCCATAGAAATTATTATGAGCAAATCTTCAAGGGGTGTTGTGATAGAAAAAATGCTGTTTGGCAGGTTTCAAACCTACACAGTTCAAGAGAAACAGATTTTGAATCTGTTGTGCCACTTGGCTAGGACCACTTTAGATGAACCTCCAATGAAACTATCCATGAGTGAATGACAAGGTGTGTTCTGATAGAAAAACATTGCTGCTGGCAGGTTTCAAACCTGTGCTGTCCAAGAGACACAGATTTCAATTCTGGTAACCACTCTGGCCAGGATGCTCATATGAACCTCCAAAGAACTGTCCAGAGTACTTGAGTGCTTGAGTGCTTGTGATAAGAGGGAAAATGATTTATCATATCCACACCACCCAAGAGGGCAAATTTCTAATATGTTCCGGTGCCAGTTGGCTATGACTACTTAAGATAGACCTTGAAGCTTGAAGGATCCATCCATGAGTGAATGTTCAAGGTGTGGTAAAAGGAAAAAAAATGGTTGAGTAGGCTTTGAACCTGCAGCATGTTTCTGTCCTGTCACACTTACCACTTGACTAACATCAGTGAATTGATGAGTCCATGGTATGGTAGCTGTGAGAAATATAGGATGATATAATTCTGCTCCTGCTGAATATACCTATGTATAAGGCAAGAAATATGAGTGATCGGTACATAGCCATGGATGTCTGAAAATCCATTTGACTGTGAGGAGTTCGCGACAAGATCACAACATTGTACCATCGCCGCGAATCAATCTGCAATAGCATCATCAAGTCACACTTGTTGACTCATACCACATTCCTTCATTTATGTTTTGAACTACAAAGTGATATAAGACTTTATCATGGAAAGCGCCATTAGCACTTGTAACCTAATGTAGATTCTTATGAGAGTATCCGACAAGGTCATGACTTTGCGCCATCATGGCCGGCGAGGTACGATAGTGTAATTAGGTACCATTTGTTGAGCAACATCATATTCTCTCATTTATATTTGATTTACAAAACTATATAAGTGGGTTCAAATATTGCTTGAATTACAATGCCATCCAAGATCATGCACGTGACCATCACCAGCGAGCCCCTTCAGTGACAAATTCCGTATTATACGGGCCACCCGACCTACATAATATCCCGTACAAGACGGGCCAGCGGACCATGGGCCCATGTTGTGTATATCCTCGATGATGACGGATGGGCCGGGAGGAATATTATTTCCGATGGAGACGGGTGGGCCCATGTATGCCAATGATATATATATCCTTGATGTTGACGGATGGGCCGGGGGAATATGATCATTCATGGAGATGGGTGGGCCCATCTGGGTAATATGTGGAGTAGGATATTATAGACAGCCGGGCTGAAGAGTGATGTAAGGCAAATATTATTATATAGATGGGTGGGCCGACGGGGGGTGTATTACATAGATGGGTGGGCCGATGTGGGGTGTATTACATATACGGGTGGGCCGACATTGGGAGTATTACATAGACGGGTGGGCCGACATGGTGGAATATTACTTATACGGGTGGGCCGAGGGTGTGGTAAAATATTTATTACATAGACGGGTGGGCCAAGGTGGGGGAGTATTACATATACGGGTGGGCCGACGTAGGATGTATTACATAGATGGGTGGGCCGATGTGGGTTGTATTACATAGACGGGTGGGCCGACATGGGGGATATTACATAGTGATAGACGGGTACATATATGGGTGAGCCTAGATACATTTCATCAAGACATACAGCTGATGTAGTCACCAGTGAATCAAACACGTAGGATACATGCACACTATGAGTGCATATACCTACAATCGACCACTGAACTCTACACCTGTAAGCACGAAAACATGAATGGACCATGCGTGCCATTCACAGATAATCGAGTACCGAAGCCGAAAACCCCACACCTGACCCCTGGTGTAACATCTTTTAAACACTTAGGGGGTATAGACAAAAATTGATTTACACATCTTTGAAAGATATCTTTTTCTTTCCAGATATACGAAAAGTTGATTGAAATATTTTTGAAAATTGTCTTGTGCATCTCAAATATCGAGTCCCGAGTCCCGAGTCCCGAGTTCTGAGTTCCAGGACTCGGGGTTCGGGACTCGGGGTTCGGGACTCGGCACATTGAAAATTAGGGGGTATCAAAAAAATTTGATTTCCATATTTCGGAAAGATATCTTGAGACTGCACAAAGATATCTTTTCAGAAATGTGGAAATCAAATTTTTTTGATACCCCCTAATTTTCAATGTGCCGAGTCCCGAACCCCGAGTCCCGGAACTCGGAACTCGGGACTCGGGACTCGATATTTGAGATGCACAAGACAATTTTCAAAAATGCTTAAAAGATGTCTTTCAAAAATGTGTAAATCAATTTTTTCTATACCCCCTAATTTTCAGTGCCGAGTCCCGAACCCCGAGTCCCGGAACTCGGAACTCGGGACTCGGGACTCGGGACTCGATATTTGAGATGCACAAGACAATTTTCAAAAATATTTCAATCAACTTTTCATATATCTGGAAAGAAAAAGATATCTTTCAAAGATGTGTAAATCAATTTTTGTCTATACCCCCTAAGTCCCGAGTCCCGAGTCCCGAACCCCGAACCCCGAACCCCGAGTCCCGGAACTCGGGACTCGGGACTCGATATTTGAAAAGACAATTTTCAAAAATGGTTCAATCAACTTTTCATATATCTGTAAAGAAAAAGATATCTTTCAGAAATGTGTAAATCAATTTTGTCTATACCCCCTAATTTTTCAGTGCTGAGTCCCGACCCCCGAACCCCGAACCCCGAGTCCCGGCAGTCCACAATGTCGGGGTTCGGGGGTCAATAAAATATTTACTCAAATATCAAGTAATCTACAATTTCGAGTTCTGGGTATCAGGAATTGGTGATTCAACAAGACAATTGTGGCATAGCCAACATGCATTGAAAAAGTTCTAAGTACATCTATCACTGAGCAATTATGTCACCATTTTAACCTCCTCACCAGAAGGTTCATCCTTCACCTCAACATCCATCTCCTCATCAACAGAATTATATTCTGCCAAAAGGGTGACCGGATCATCCGGAACCACATGTTCGCCGGACAACTGTGGACCCTCAGGCAGAACTTCGCTAGGCTCAAACACGAGTCCTACCATGGCGGATTGATCCTCAACTTTCATGTTGGTGGGTTCCATGACTCCCATGTCCAGATTAATGAGGTTAGGAAGTGCGGAGGGAAGGGGTGACATGGACGGGATGTCAAGAGATTGATCAAGCAAAAGGGTTGCATTACCAGGCGAGTCCGGAAGTGGAAATGAAGGGTGCCGGTCGACCACTTTGCGCCGGAGGCTCTCATGGAGGCGTTGCAGGGTATCAATCTTACCATCCTGCTCCCTGACACGAGCCTCAAGTACGGCGATGCGAGCTGCAGCATCCCGAATAGCGATTGTCATGGAATGAAGATCCGGAATGGGAACATTGAGTGCTGCACGAGGCACTGCATAGCTCGCAGACGGAACAGCTAAGCAAAAAATAAGGTCAGCTGGTCATTAACAATTCGGGTGACTTACGAGCTGGTGCAGGGGCAGGGGCAGGGGCAGGGGCAGGGGAAGGTGCAGGTGCAGGTGCAGGTGTCTTCTTGACAGTGATGGTCTTGCTGCAACCACGTGACTGCACCTTGGGTGTAGTCGCAGCAGGGATTGCTGGAGTGCGGGACGTTCCACGAGATTGACTACGAGTTCGTGCCCTTGACTGCGAGGCAGCCGGAGCCTTGGAGGGAGCTGTGGCAGGTGTCTTGGAGCGCGTCCGGGGGGTGGCAGACTTCCCTCGAACGCGTTTAGGCGGGGATCCAACAGATGCAGGGACACATTTGATCTTCTTGGTGGAGCAACGGACGCAAGATAAACAGGGCTGGCCGGTCCTCTTGTCCAGACGAGTCGCGCAGGGCCAGTCTTCCTTGACGCAAAAATGGCAGGGGTTGTTCTGTGGGATCCGTTAGTTGATGGACAATTTGCAAATGGATAGAGTACTCACTGGGCCAGGAATGGTAACATCAAATGTGGGAATGGCCGGAGGTCCACCATCCGAAACACTGGACTCATCATCAGGCTCAGCGACTTCCGGACGACTGCTGGAGGTTGCCTGATAGATTGTAAGTATATATGTGAGTTCTGGACGAACGATATTGACTTACCATCACCTCTGGACGACTGATGGGAGTTTTCTGATGTAATGGGAATGAGTGGGAATGACGCCATGAGGTCCGGACAAATGTAAAGGACTCACCGGGACCTCCGGACCACTGCCGGCAGTGCGCTGTCCACATATGAGCATATCTCCGAGTTCCGGACGAATCAATCAGACTTACTGAGGCAGGCCCAAATGATTGTTTCTTGGGGGAACCGGGTGAACGAGGCAACTGGGGCTGCCTTACAAGAATTGTGGAGAGAGGGGGAAGGACGACCTCCGGCACTCCTCTCGAAATCGGCTGAAATAGATTAAGATCATGAAAAAAATGAACCAAACGACATACCTGAACAATTGTGTCTTCATCATCTTCCGACTCCACAATCAGCTTCGACTTGACAGGTCGAGTTGACTTAACGCGCTTGCGACCCTTCATCACCGACTTCGGCGGTTGGGAAGAGTGTCCCGAAATCATGGGAGACTTTCGCTTTCTGCTCCCTTCGACTTCCGGCTCAACGTCAACCGCAACCTCCTTACCTTTCCCTTTGTCCCGGAACTCGGACGTTGTCTGGCTGGACGACCCGGCAACGATGGGTGGGGAGGGAAGGACAGGTGCGGACGGAGGAATAGGTGGAGAGGGAAGGACAGGTGCTGATGGAAGAATAGGTGGAGAGGGAAGGTCGACAGTCAGTGGGCCAGTAGAAGGATTAGGGACGACATGCAGATCACAGGAATTGTCACCCAACGCCTCCCAGGCGCGAACCTTGTTGCGCCACGCGTGTTTCGACACCCGGGGGTCGTCATGGCCGATGCTGTGCCAGTTGGGCCACACCCTGGGAGTCATGGAACGCACCCTCATCAACTCCTTCGAACAGGAAGCCACAATGCCAGGCATGTAATCCCCTTTCTCATACGCCCGGATAATCTGACCCTACCCGGATAATGTGAAATCAGTGGTATAAGGAATATCTGAGTGAAACTTACAAGCAGAGTAGTGACCTGTGCAGTCAGAGCGAAATGAGCTTGGCCAGTGCCGGCCGGAATGTGCCGAGCCCCGGCAATGATGCCCACAAGCTGAGCAGTGGATTCCTTGAGGCCGGCCAAAGAGTTGTTGACTGGAGTAGACATTTGAGTTGAGTTGAGAGCTTTGAGAACGTTGAAATCAGGGTGAAATCTGTTATCACTGATAAAGTTTCGAAGAAACAAAGACAGTTGGACGATGTTGAAAATCGTTTATTGTTTGTCTTTGTTTGGTCATGGTTGAAATTTCGGCAAGCGCCGGCCATGTGTTGAACTTCTCAGTTATCAGTTATCAATCAGTTGATCAGTTGATCAGACATCATGAGCTCTCAACCTGCAGTCAGATTTCATGAACCTCCGGTCACTGAATGCAACTCAATGGAAGTGGATGATTCCTCTGAGTCCCGGATGTCCTTAGGTATGTGTTGTTTTTCTAATATCATTCGATTGACCGGACATCTTTCAGATCAATTAGATGCTATATACCTTGGGCCGGATGATGAGTTAGACTCTGATTCTGGGTCATCAAGCGGTCGGGATGTGTTGAACGCAATTCCCGGTATGTTTCTCCATTCAAATGTACATATTCTACATGTGCATATTCATTGCATACTTCCAGATCAATCACATCCGGCCCTGACTGATGATCTGCCTTTATTCAACGACCCGGACTTGTATCTTGGGCCCGAGGATGATGTGATTGAGTTTGATGATGCTCCGGCTGTACCTGATTCACCAATGACTGGTGGGTCTATTCCTCCCATCTCATGTGCATTTTCCATGGAATTTTTCAAGTGAGTGACTCGACTCCCGAACCTCATTCGGCCAGTCCAGCTGTACCAGAGGCACCCATGACTTGTAAGTTTATTCATCTCATGTCATGTTTTCTATTCATGTCATCTCCCAAGCGAATTCGACAGCTATCGAACGTCAATCGCCCAAGCCGGAAATGGCCTATGAAGACCTGCATGCTATGGTTCGGGAGTTCATGCCAATCGGATCTTTTGATCACACCGAACGTGAGTATCCGATAGTTGTTGATGTATATTTCTGCTAATTTCCTGCAAGTTGGATCGATTCTAGATCGCCTGGGTGATTACGAACAGCGTCATGGAAATCTTCCTGACCCTACTGTAGCACAACTCCTCGAGGCTGACAGACCATTCCGTATCACTTGGGCTGAAACATGCGACAAACTCCGGAAAGCAGATGCGGACCTCCGGAGGATGCAAAGGGTAAGGCAGTCGACTGTCGAAATGCTGGAGGTATTAGAAACCCTCATTGACTACTTTGAGGATGAGGATCCAGGTAGCATGTAATTATCAATCAATGTCTGATAGTAGACACATTACTGTATACTTTACCTACACAATACTTGGTACATGGTGCCCGGTGGCCTGTGCTCCATGCCCAGGACGGGACTCGGGACTCGGGATTCGGGATTCGGGACTGGGACTGTGCTTCAGAACCCCGAACCCCGAACTTCGGAGCTCGGGACTCGGGACTCGGGACTCGGGTGTCCGGGACTCAATATTCAGCACAGTATCAAACTCTGAGTTACCAACCCCGAACCCCGAAATTCGGAGCTCGGGACTATAGTGCTCGGGACCCGGGACTCGGGACTTCAAATTCGGAACTCGGAACTCGGGACTTGACATTCGGAACTCGGAACTCGGAACTCGGGACTCGGGACTCGGGACTCGGGACTCGGGACTCGGGACTCGGGACTTGACATTCGGAACTTGGAACTCGATACCTGATTTTGGATACTCAATACTCGGGACTCAGAACTTGGAACTTGCAATTCAATAATCAATATTCAACACTCGATTTTCGGTACTCAGCAGGTATTCAATAGTGTGAATTTAATCAGTTATTGCAGTCTTCAGTTTCACAGCCCCGAGCATTGTTACAACCAATGGTCAACCTAACCATTTTTTAGCTCCTGACATTACAAGCTGCAAACCTGAATGAGAGCCACACCAACACACACCAGTGTTATATCAGCTCTATGACTCTGCCGAACTAGTGACAATATGTATCTTACGTGCGTCCCCGTGCTCTGGTTACTCTAAGTGTGCTGTCTGCTGGCATTTGCGACTTACTCCGGGTGGTCCTCGCAGATGGTTCAACCACGGCCCTCTTGCCCCGCCTCCTTTTTCCTTCCGGCGCCAGTCATGCGGTCTTCCACTTCAACATCATCTTTAACCTCGCCGGTCGCTTCTTCAGTTAACCCATCAAGGAGGTCGCCCATTCGTGATGTTAGTAATGCACCTGTTTTGGCCGGCTTGGCCTGGCGAGGCTTTGGAATTGCACGTGGGACTGCCGTCCCTTTGGGTGCAGATACTCCAGTTCTGGGTTTCTTTAGCGGAGGTCTCCTGTCAGCCGAGTCATCATCCACATCAACCTCCGTATGATGAGTGGAACTCTCGGTATCACCCTCGCCGTCTGTCGACGAATCACGTGGCCTTCGGATAGTAACCCGCTGTCGCTTTCTCCCTATACGAGCCTGAGGAGAGGGCGACTTGCCGGATATGACAGATGGTACCATGTCCCCATCTGTGTTCTTCCATGCTTTGAACAGAAATGTGGGACCTTCCCCTCTTTCTTGCCGAGCATGCCAGAACTGGAGCAAGGCAGTTGTGTCCCAATTTTGCAGCTTTGAAGGCTCCTTCAAGTCAACATCCGCCGGAAGATACGTCTGGGCCACGAAGTCATCCTGACTGTGTACGATGGCACTCCATGGCACAACTGCCTTGTCCTTCCCAGAACATATCCCTGTGTCCATGCATTCAACAATTTCTTGCATGATGCGACGAGAAACTCACGATAGTGAGATGTAAGAAAAGCCCTCACCATGGCTTTCTTCTCCTCAAGTTTCGTGTCCGTGATGTCCGGAAGTAACGGCATACCTTCCCCGTCCATTTCAAGTTCGAACACTGGTTTTCGCATTCGTTTCCGACCTCCTTTGACCTGACGACCTCCATCCCGTGCCCCGGCGCCTATCATCGTGATGCTCAACATGTTAAATCCGGTATACATGGTTCAAACACTCACCAAACTGTTCCTGTGCGTACTCCTGCCACACTGGCTCAATGTCCTCCCAGTCCTTCGTCTTCATGAAGCTGTCCCCGTCTCCTAAGGCCTCATTGTCATCGTGCCTGCATGAATATTTTGAGATGAAAGATCCGTGCCAATGTGTAAAATGTACTTACATCCCGAACAGCACCTCTCCCTTTTCATTCTTCCAAGCCGACATCACAAAAACTCTCATCCCGCATTGCCTCCACATCTCGTTCGAAAAGTGCTCCATATATGCCGGACCCTTCTTACGAGCGACTTGTGCTTGTATCTCCGGAGGGGGACAGTTGTTCGACCACTCTTCCGCTGTCTCTTTCGCCTTCTCCAACTCGTCATCGTCCAATTCAGCCATGACTCTCTTCACCGCCGCCTGATAATGTTTGAACATACCAGGATCTCCTGGCTTTACCCCGGACTCGTCCTCAATCCTCTTCAGCACCTCTTCGCGTTTCTGCTGGTAGACCACCATCCTGGGCGTCCATTTCCTCCCATACTTGATCATGTCCTTCCTTTCCTTCTTTTTCTTGTTGTTGAACAGCCATGTCTTATACATCTAAGAGTTGATGGAAGAATATGATGTTAGAAATTTAGTTTTTCAACAAGACAAAGATGCCTCACCTGCTTCCTCTTTTTCCATTGTTTTTGGTCCACCTTAGGAGCAAACAACCTGGCCGCCCTTGCTATCGCAGTGAAAATCCCTCGCTTCTCACTCCTTTTGGCTGCAGTCCACTCAGGAAGGTAGTTCTTCAGCTCCAAAATCTCCTTGTCCATGAGCTTCTGCGACTGTGGTTGACGCGCCCTATGTCTGCTCTCACGCATCTCGGGGAGGGATTCGATGCAGATGATGAACCTGACGACTTGAACATAGACATTCTCGATGATCTCGATGATGACCCGGCGGAATTCACCGAGACATCTGATACATGGACGAATTCTCCGGAGCTCACTGTAATCCCATTGCCATCAAACCTTGGGGTTGACCGATGCAGACGATGCATGGCAGAGGATCTTATTCCCCTGGAGATGTCGCTTCGTGAAGGGCAGGCCAATGATGCCCTTCACAATCTCCGTATTCACCTGTGCAACAAGGCCATCCTGTTCCGAACAACTGTTAGGCAGGCCAAATCCCAAGCCCTGAAACTCGGGCTTGGTCCCAGGTGACGTCGGTGCAGCAGGCAGTCTCCCTCCATGCCAGTATATATACAAAGACCAGGAAACAAATGATGAAACTTGAGCCGGGGCAAGAACAGCTTCAGAAATACAAACCCCTGCTTCGCGAGCAACTCAAAATCAGCACCGCGGTGGGCGACCCAAATGCCCGAGGTCAACGAAATGAATCTCTGGCTTGGTTTTGGTCCGTTGAAGTCGACCTCGGGGGTCCGGATCAATCATGGAATGAGGAATGTGAGTTTGTTCTTGCTTGTCATATCCTGCGGTACCTGACAGGACCCATGCCAAGTTTACCGAGTTCATTGGCTGCGGGCAAAGGCACTACGGGATCGATGGAGGGAAGAACTTATATTGGTCAAATTGGAGATGGATGGACACACAACTTTTTTTTGTGGAAAGCAACCCAATGGGGCGATCGAATGCAGGAATCATTGGATAAACGCCTTCCGGGTCACGCATGCTACTCGGAAGGCAATTCCAAATGTATTCATTGCTCGCACAGGATGCGCAGGCAGCATTTCAAGACATACAGAATGTGTTGATAGAGGCTGGAGATGAATGAATGTTGTTTGCTCATGAATTCCCTGTTTCCACACACATACTTGAGTCCCGGGAATTGTCCGGGTCAGCCCATGTCGGAGTGTTGAATTTCTTATCCATCCATCAGTGATGCTGATCTTCACATCTTCACCATCTTTCACTTGCATTGCCAGCGTCATACTCCTGTATTAGTCATGTCTGCAACTCCTGCATCCACTTCTGGCACTCCAAATCCTGAAAATCATTACCAACCCCTGAAGCTGAGCCTTGCAACTATTTCCTGCACATTGGCAATGGCTGCATCGCGCGTCCGGGCATGCATCTCTCAATATCAGACAGAAGCTGCCAACAGTGTTCTATCTTCTGACCAGGTCGAATATTTTAAGGCCGGGCTGAAATGGGAGATGAATGTATGTTATCCCTGCCCTGATGACTGTGTTGGTCGATGCTAAGCATGTGAGCAGACTTTTGTCACACCAGTCCTGCAGTACTCCGCTGCACACATATCGTGTCAGTTGTTCCGGTCCCTGTCGCTCATATCCTTAAGTTGTATCCCATGCTGACCTGGAACACGGTTCCGGACGACGTCTTCTCATCCCACCTCCGTGCATTTGCTGATGAGGCATGTCCGGGGACATGCATCTCGGATTGTTTCCCAATATGTATGTCCATGGTGGATGGGAAACATGAGAATCCCGGATGAACCATGGCATTGGGATGTTGTAATGGCTTCCTGCATCTCTCACCACCAGTGTTGGGCGGTAAGATGTTGACTCAATTACCTTGATTGATTACTTATCTGTTGTAGCATGGTGTTGAGGATGATACTTTGGTTTCTTCCGGAGAAGTTGAAAAACCCTTTGAATGCACCACCGACGGGACTGAGGTGGATGAAATCACGTATGGAATCATTGCTGGAGGAGCAAGATGAGGGCATCCAAGACAAGATGGCTGAGGTGAAGGATGTACACTGAGATGCTAGAGAAATTGAAGAGAGCCAATGGAGTGTAGTCCCATTCAGTCTTCATTGTATGCAGGTTGTAAAATATTATAGGCATTCAAGAATTTCGCGTCCCAACTCCCAAATACAAAGTATCGAGCTCTGAGTCCCAAGTACCGAGTCCCAGCTCCGAAATTCGGGGTTCGGAGCTCGTAACTCGGAGCTCGATACTTTGTCCTGAATATCGAGTCCCGGACACCCGAGTCCCGAAGTCCGGAGTTCGGGGTTCGTAACTCGGACCTTGATACTTTGTCCTGAATATCGAGTCCCGGACACCCGAGTCCCGAAGTTCGGAGTTCGGGGTTCGTAACTCGGACCTTGATACTTTGTCCTGAATATCGAGTCCCGGACACCCAAGTCCCAACTTTCGGGTTTCGGGGATTGGAGACCCAGAGCTTGGTATTCAGAACAAACTACCGAATCCCGAATCCCGAAATTCGGAACTCGGGACTCCGGTGTCCGGGACTCGATATTCAGGTCAAAGTATCGAGCTCCGAGTTACGAACTTCGGAACTCGGGACTCGGGTGTCCGGGACTCGATAT
>JABBWD010000317.1:0-20604 GCA_016628565.1 Suillus placidus | reverse complement strand
ATGGTTCTAGGGAGTTAGCCTTGCAAATCATGGTGGCGCTTTCGCCCGCCCATGGCACAACTATCGAATTGCTCGCACGTTGCATCGCGAATATGATACACGAAAAGGTTTCATGCATACTCAAGACACGAACTCTCAAGATGGTGAACTCAATCCCGGGATAGGGATTTGAAAGCACACGGCATATATAGATCAGGGCCATGTGGACGTCCCACGTAGATCTGATTATCCTTAGATTCGCTCAACTCATTGACCCGGCACGACCTGGAGCACAAATAGTTTGAGTAGAGGGAATAGCCGTTTCATATACAAAGAACCGTACAGCACATGCTACATGCTACAAAGTTTGTCGTATGTATGTATGTCAATGACACTTGAAGGGGCGCAACATTATAATGAACATCAGAAAGGAGAAACAAATGGAATAGAGAAAGAAAGGCAAACGAAACGAAAGAAAAGGATAAAACAAAAATCGTACGCCAACTTGAAAGAACGACGTCGTACGACGACAGCAGCAGCATCAACAAACATAAGAAACTTGGACATGAAAAAGAATATCATGAATATGTGATGTGTGCACCCCGATATGTAGAACCAATGTACCGCCAAATACATGTGCGTACAAGAAATGAGACGATAAATGATGTATTTGGATGCTTGCTAGCTTGCTCAAGATACTGTTGGTAGCAAGGTTGGGGGTCTTGGAGGCTTCACGCGGAACTCGCTGATGATGCATATGTGACTACCAAGCACGTCAGTAAATGAGTCTATATCCCAAAAGACAGTGGGGACTTACTCCGATGGGAAATGAGCGTTTGGGAACCCTACCACTTTTTCCAAGTAGCCTCTGTCCACTTCTCCCAGTACCGCATTCACAGCCAGGTTTGCGGTCGAATACCATATATAGTCGATCTCGCCTTGGTAGCTTGGTGTATAATTCGTTAACGGGAACTCACCCGCCGCCGCATTCGCACTCTTGAGCCCCAAACGATGCCGCAACCCATCCGTGGTGTACCGCCCATACAGGTGACTCATAAAGTCTGGGTGGTCGGGCGGCACACTCCCGTTCGCGAGGAACTCATACACACCCGAAGACGGGACGCTGTTGAAGTCTCCACAAATGATCAGCGGGATCTTGGTTCCATCACTATAGACGGGCGCGTGAGGTGTATCCGGCCTTGGGGGCAACCGTGCAAAGTTCGCAGCGATCTTCTCGATCTCGTCGACGAGAAGCGCGACTTGGACGAGCTTGACATCGCGATAGGCAGGATCCCAGTGGATGTGGGCATTGGCGAGAATGACGCGAGTGCCGGTTTCTTTCGCCTCCAAGAGGCAGATAACGGCAATATGGTCTTTGCCTAACACACGGTTGAACATGTCATCTGTTTTCTTG
Organism: Suillus placidus; assembly: GCA_016628565.1. NCBI lineage: Eukaryota > Fungi > Basidiomycota > Agaricomycetes > Boletales > Suillaceae > Suillus > Suillus placidus. The sequence goes on along the minus strand of JABBWD010000317.1, from coordinate 19,211 downwards.
AAGTCGGGGCGCTGCATTGCAACGGTGCTGAATTCGACGAGGTGACGTTCGACAAGGGAGTACCTGATAGAATGAATAAATAAAGTCGACTTAAAGTCAACATGAAGAATGCACTCACTTGTCGGCCTTGTAAAACGTCGCACACCCATCAACCTGCCGACGATCTGCATCACTCATCGTCTTATACCTACTCTTCGGCCAATAAATTCCCTCATACCCTTGCCCCTGCAAATGCTTCACAAAGTAGTCCTCGTACTGTGCGATATCCACTTCCTGCAGGCACAAAAAGTCGGTATCGTAATTCATTATTTCTGTCAATATCAATTCCTTTCTATAATCCCAGCTGAGTGCCCACGACGGTGTGTATCCGTACAGCCGCTCCGTCGCGTACTTCTCGCACAGAATGTTGTAGCAGAGAGCACTGAGCGTCTCTGTGGCAGGATCCGTGGCAAGGGCCTCACGCTCTTGAGGCGAGATGAGGGACTTCCAAAGACGCTCTGGTGGAGGAGACGGGACAGGGCAACTGTCGCGCAGGTAAGAAATAAGGGCGGCCGTGCCGTCCTTCTGCACAATAGCTTTGAGAGACGTGTCCATAGGATTACCCTCGACACCGATTGTCTGTAGCTGGTGCAGGCTGCCTAGTTCAGGTGGCAGAGTCACAATGTGGTTGTCAAACAAGTATAACTCCTTCAGCTGGGTGAGCATGCCGAGCTCAGCAGGAACTGTCGAGAGGTTATTTCCACTAAGATCAAGAAGCTCAAGGTGGCGGAGCTTCGCGATTCCGGCGGGTATAGAGGTAAGGGCATTATGGTTGAGATAAAGGTTGATGAGGAAAGTAAACGTGAAGAGGCCAGAGGAAGGTGGGATGGTTTTAATATTGATACCACCCATGTCAAGGGAGCTCCAGGTGTTCTGTGGGGGTTTGGCGGTAGGCCGCGGGGCCTCGGCAATAGGAGCAACAGTGGAGGAAGGGTGATTGACCACAGCATTTGTGGCGCCTGGTGAGCTCTCGCCAGCACTCAAGGCGGGGGTGGAGGATAGAGCTGGTGTTCCGGGTGGGTCTTTCGAGGAAGATTCTGTAATGTCAGTATTTGTACTCGTACTGGGCTTGACAAGGTTGGGATTTGTGATAGGAATAGCGGATTTGATGACCGTGCGTGAGGCCATGACACTAGCACGGGCACGGTGATGCGAAGACCGAGAGGACCTGATCATCTTTGTATGACGTATTAAAGATTAAATTAAACGGGGCACTGCTCAACGTACCTCACACTTGAGAAGCTGCTGCTGCCAATGGGGCGTTATTATCTGGCTGCCCACGCTTCCTGGCGAACCCTGGCCCATATGCTGCGGGTGGATGTGACCATTGGGTGGGGAAGGGTAATGAGAATGAGACAAAGAATTCTGGTGCTGGTGGTGAGGGGGCTGGGGGTGAAAGTGGAAGATGCGTATGATGGTGAATAGGATTCACAGCACCATTTGTATAGAGCGAGTAAGCTGGGGATGGTGGAGGTGGACCTATGCTCTGCTGTGGGTGATGCGTATGTGTGTGATTTACATTTCGAGACCAAGGGGACTGGTCTTGAACATTAACATGGTGTTGGTGGTTTGCGAGCTTGTGTGAGATTGCGGGCGACTGCGAAGGGTAGAACATCGCATCTGGGCCGACGCAATATCACACGCAGGAAATATGCACTGCAAGGAGACCTCTACACGTCAGACGTCAGACTTACACGATATATATAAACAGAATAAGAGAGACGGTTTAAGTGTCTTTGACGAATATCTCGCTCGCTGCCGTCGTCGTACTCGTCGGTGTCGTCAGTGGAATGGACGAAACAATAATTCAAGTCAAAAGCTCGAGCAGAGGGGCACCGCCACTGTTACACCGGCAACGGACGGCGTGACCGGGTCACTCACGTCTTTGCACAGCCACCGTTAATCGCTAAACAGCCTCGATCGCGAATAAGGATTATGCACTTGCTCGTACGATGCGCATTTATTGAAACTTATAAGGCGCCATTCTATTCCAACAATTTTCTTCTCATTCCACCATGTCCGTCTACCAAGCAACAACATCTGCGCCAGTTAACATCGCCTGCATAAAGTGATCATTATCTACTTATGCACTCAGACAAGATCTAATCTATCATATGATTATAGATACTGGGGCAAGCGCAATGAGTCGCTCATTCTGCCACCAACTCCTCTCTCTCCGTTACTCTGAGCCAGGATAACCTCCGGAGCACAACCACTGCACGCGCTGACCCTTCCTTTGCCGCTGATTGCCTTTGGCTCAATGGCAAGGTAGACCCAATCAAAGCCGGCGGTCGTCTCCACACATGCATCTCCGAAATGAAGCGTCTCCGTGCAGCCTTTGAAGCAGCAAATCCCACTCAACCAAAGGTGTGGCTTCTCCACAGACCCTCGCACAACGTCGCTAATACACACCTAGATCGCCTCCTTCAACGTGCACATTTGTTCCTTTAACAATTTCCCCACCGCAGCGGGTCTTGCTTCCTCCGCTTCAGGTTTCGCAGCCCTCGTATACGCACTCGCTAAACTCTACGCCCTCCCCCAAACTCCTGAAGAACTCAGCCTCATCGCCGCGGATCCGGTAGTGCATGCCGCTCCCTCTTTGGCGGCTTCGTTGCCTGGGACATGGGCAGCGACGACGCAACCGGGCTAGACAGCAAGCCCGTCAAGTCGCCCCAGAATCCCACTGGCCCGAGATGGAAGCCCTCATCTGCGTCGTAAACGACGCCAAGAAAGGCACTAGCAGCACCAGCGGCATGCAACGCACTGTCGTTACTTCCGCACTCCTCCAGCACCGTATTGGATCCGTCGTTCCCTCCCGCATGGCAGACATCGAGAGTGCCATCGCAGACAAGCGTTTCGGTGACTTTGCGGAGATCACTATGAGGGACTCGAACCAGTTCCATGCTGTCGCTCTTGACACTTACCCGCCCATTTTCTACATGAATGATGTTAGTCGCGCCATTATCGCCATCATCACCGAGTACAACCGTCTCTCGGAGCAGCCAAAGGCTGCTTACACGTACGATGCAGGCCCAAACGCCGTTATCTATGCGCTCACACCCAACGTCCGTGAGATAGCACAGCTTATTCTGTACTACTTCCCCCAAGCAGAGAAGGTCGTCATTGGAGGGCAGGAAGTACAGGCTGCGTTGCCAGAGGGATTCAATGAAGCTGTTGCTAAGCGTGGGAGGTGGGCTCTGTCAAGGGGCTTATTCACACCGTGTTGGTGACGGCCCCCCGGGTTTTGGAGCAACAGTGAGGCGCTGTTGAACGCCCAGGGCATCCCCTAAAACGCTTGCTTGAGTCAAATAGAATAGTTATAACATGCAGGATCTTTTGTATCTTAGTGGAACGTGTGGCAACAATAGATGTATCACCAAAAAAATCAGCTCATTGCCCCAGATCTCGGAGAAGTCATTTATAGCTACCTGCATGCCTGCGCTTCAAAGTCGCACAAGCAGACAGCAAGCTACCATCTCTCGCAACCAATATTATTATAATTCGAATTGCGTGGGGGACGTGCACTCCAAGGATTGCTGATACAAGGGGGGATGGCTTCCAATCAGACCATGCATGCTTGGTCGGTCTGAACACTCAGGTTATTCCAGGTTTGCCTTAATCGTACGATGTCGCAATTCGTCCAGGTCTTCATCTCGGGTTCAAACGTTCAACATTCAACCCTTTCAAATAATCTCTGTCAACATGCCAAGCCTATGCGGCCTCTAAACCTATCAAAAACGACCTACACGTTTCAATAAAACAAATTCAAAACCCGAAAACAGAACAAAAAAAGGTGCCAATCACACACCACCAACCTCATATCCCATCCTCCGCATCAACCAGTCCAAAGCGAACCCATAGGCTGTTCCCATCTTCCCCCACAAACTGCAACAACTCTCAAACACCTCCGTACGCTGCCTGAACCGCTCAGGTGATAGCGGCTTGTCGAAGCGTCCCGCAACGCAGTCTCCTCGGGATCTTCTTCCATCAAAAGCACCGCGTGCCGCCGCTTCTGTCCACTAGAGGTGACAGCGGCCGACGTGCTCGCACCAAGCATCTCGTCCTCATCTTCATCACCAGTCGACTTGTCCAGGCTTCGTCGGGCGTGTTCGGGCGTGAACGCTTTTTCGGTGGCCTCTTCTAGGAGACCTGTAGTGATTTCTTTAGGTGTGTTTGCAGACTCGGCAGAGCCATCATCCGTGGTAATTGAAGTTGAGAAAAGATGCCCCAGGAGTGCCCTGAAAACGCTCGTCTCCTCGGGGTTGTGTGGTCCACCACTGCAGACACTTGCGTTTGTAGAAAGCGCAGCGCTTTGACTGCGGGTTGTTCTTCACACATCTCTCGGAATCTATACACAATCAACATCAACATATCCCATTGAAGAGCTCATAACCTACTGCTGTTGTCGGATCTGGTATTTTGCTCGCCTAATAATTCCTCGGGTGTGGCTCTGAAGAGTAAGTCCACATGCTATCAATACCATGGAGCGAAGCACAGCAACGCTTCTCACCTCAATAGCTTCATAGTCCAAAATCATCCAGCCTCGTCTCCTTCGATACCCTGCTCGGACGATCCTCATCACCACTTTCCTTTACCTCCGTCTCCACATCCTCCACCGGCGCATTCACCTCCCCTGCATTTCCGCCATGCATAAATACGCGTTTCATCCCCTCATCATATACTACTTGATGTGCATATCGCGGAAGAGGAACTTCGGCAGGCTCCCCGCCCTCTTGTATCACTTCGGGCAGTATTTTTGTCCACTTCCCGGGCTTGGAAGGGTACGCGTACTGATACACCCAATTTGGCGTATCGGAGCGTAAGCTAGTAAGCGCAGAAGCGGCTGCACGCGAGTCAGCCCACAGAATCTAGATGAAGTGCTTGATTTAGAGCAGCCAGGCAGAAATGGGATCGATCGCATACACATAAATCTCCTTCAACTTTCCGTCGATAATCGCCCGCTGTGTGAAACATGCGTCGGGGCCCCCACTTGTGCTGAAATTGCTGAACAATTCCATCACTGTGTTACTCGCGATGTCGTAGGCGTACATGTCGGACAGATACTTATCATCACGCTGCCCCGCGAAAATAAAAAGTGTGTGCGACATTTGATCGAGAACCATTGAATGGCCTACCGTTCTTCAGTGTGCTGGAGATGATCACATAAGACAAACTTACCAAAGCGGGGTGAGATGGGCGGCTGTACAGACGATAACATTGACACCGCAGGTTGGGGTCTGCAAACACGATAAGAACGACAAAAAGTGGCCAATGATGACGATACTTGCTGTAGAAGTTTCCATTTGCTCGTCCGGACATTATAACTATACATGCCAGAGTACTTCAGCGAGTCCCAGTCGCCATCGACCACTCGGCCCCCGGAAACATACAATATTTGCGCCTCACAATCCATCACCATTTGGTGGTCGAAGATGAGTGGTGGGCCACCGAAGGACTAGCATCGTTGGTTAAAAAAATGCAATGTCAGCTCTACCACTCACCGCCGTATCAAATGACAACAGATCCCATTTCCCATTGTCCAATCCTCGCGTATGATACCGGAAAAACTCCGAGCAGTAGGCAGTAGATCTAGACCCATCTGGTATCTCGCCCGCTCTTCTTAATAGTTCTTCATGGTCCTCCTCCGGCTTCAAGATATCCCCATCGCAGAGTCGACCCAGGAGATAGATGCACCCCGATTTCGTATCATAAACCATCTTGTGACAAGACCTAGCAATAGGCCCATTCTTCTCGATAGACGTGCTATGACTTATCACCCGCCATCGCTCAGCACTCACATCGTACACCCAGAAATCGTCTAGGCTTTTCTGCCCATCCCAGCCTCCAAGGAGGTAGATCAGGCCATTTTCAGGGTCGAGTGCCATTGCGTGGCCACCACGTTTGCTTGGCGCGTCACCGTCCGCGTCCACGCCGTGAAGACGTTTCCACTGTGAGTGTGGTTGACAAAATTGGATGTAGGCATCTAGAAGGCCAGCTGAAGATGCTTCGGAGAGAAGTGCTTCGGAATCAGTCCAAGTCCCTTGGAGAACGAGGCTGGAGTGCAAGGCTGTTACAACAGGGTGCTCGACCTGGATGTTCGAGCGCGCCAGGCTGTTTTTATATGGTGTTAGCAACCTCCGCTGCCTCAGATGCTTAAGCACGTGGCGAAGCACTACGGTTTCTCGGTACTATGATTGTTTATTCAGTGAATATCCGCGTGATAAAAATGGCCTATCAAACCTCTTCGTATCGCGAGCGGATATTGTCGACGTATAGAGGATCGGCTATGCCTGAAACAGAGACATACCAGATCGAAATATGAAAGCTCATCCCATGCGCTCTAACCGATGCACAGATTTAGCAAACAAACACATGCAACATGCCCACTCACGAAATTGGTACGATCTTGATGTACCGTATCGGAAAGCATAATGCCCTCGCTATTCACATGCTTCAAAGGAAACGTTTCGTATATGGTATCGTCCTTGAGCTGAGTGTGCAGCGCCTGCGCCATATGGTGTGGATTCAGCCCTACATAGACCCTGAACTCCTCATGTTGCATGGATGTTCTGTTGTTCTGTTCAGAGCCCGAATGATGGAGGAGTGAGCTCACATACTCCTGTGAAACTTCATCCGCCAGACTTAGTTTTCACATCGATGACAAGGTTGGTCGGCGTCACCTTTCCAAATGTTATGCTCTCTTCATGTCATCAAGAGTGGGGCATGTCAGCGCGTGCGAGAATCATGAAGCGCAGCAGTTACTCAACTGACAACCACTGAGTGTTTCTAACTTCAGCAGGATCCATTGCTTCGCTGTAGGTAATTGCTGCGCGCCGCTCCATCTACTTAATGGGTCCTGTGGTGCGTCCACCAGTATATTTTCCGGAACGTAGTTCCGCTGTGCTCCGAGCATCCGACAATGGCGTAAGTCATGGCCTGTGGAGGAGGCATGGTTGGTAGGCTCGAGGTTTGCCCAAGTGGCAGACATTAACAGTTTGATCTTCAGTGGAAAGGACTAGTTGAAGTATGATAAGTGCCCACCGAGTAGAAAGGTCGACACGTTGAGGAAGGTGAGAAGGCCAGCTGTCAACAAATGCGTACACAGCTCATGACCACTGCTGCGATGTTCACATGACCAACAAGAAATTGACTATGGACCAATTATCTCCGAATAAAGCACCTAAAAGTCACATCCGCCAGGCGTTAGTACGTATAAGGTACTGTATGTACTTATAAGTTCAAGATAGTGTTGTGGTCCTAAATCTATCGGTAAAATGAAGCAGTAACATAATCTACCTTCCATGAATAATCGCTCTATACACAACTTAGGACTTCTGATCGTCGACAGTCTGCATAATCCAGGCCTCAGAGGCGACAAACTGCTGGGTAGGGACACCTAGCTCGAGGAGCTTAGCGAAAGCGGCAGAGAAGCTAAAACTGTATTAGCGTATGAATGCGCTGATTATGAATTGACGCACTCCTTGAAGAAGAGGTCAACGTCGTCAGCGTAGGCCTTCGCATACTTCTTGAAACTCTTGTCTGTGTAAGAACGTAGTCCGTTCTGAAAGGCTTTTAGCCAATGTTGACGACGCATACTCAAAGTAACATACGGGAGCATCATAAGCGTTTTGGTCTTCTTGTCCTCAAGCTGCTTAGGTCCGTTCCACTTCCTCCACACCCACCTGTCCCAACGATACGTCAGCACTTCTTCCTTTGGGAGGGGGGCTATGTGCTTACTTCTCATCAAACAAGAGCTTGTAGTAGTCATTAGTGAACATGGTAGGAGAGGAAGGTCAAGGTCCATCAAAACCGGAGCTGGATAGAACAAAATCAGCAACAGAAAATAAATACAGCGAAGGCTATACCGGTCAGTGTGGCAACGGCCGAGAGCATGGGCACCGCAAAGAGCAACAATTTCTTGGTCGTCGAAGCTGCAGGGCATGGCGTCAAGTCTTCCGAGAATTTTATCACATGAATACAGGCTCACCCCATACGGTAGAAAATCTGGCGTGAATGTCAGCTCGCTCGCATTTGATTGTAGATTAAAATCACATACATCCCGGATATGCGGCGCCCTTGGAGGCGTCAGGAAGACGGCCATCCGGGGGTACGTGGGATTCAAAGCCATCAATGCGACCAGGCCTCCAAGGAACCTTCGGACCAGCCATCTCCTGCACAGCAGCAACACCAGCAAGCGTCCACAAGTCACCGTAGCTGATCCAGCTAAACTCTTGCTTAATCTTCTCCATCAATTCACGGGCGACATGAAGACCCGCATTAGCTCCATGGAGAGCTTCGGGGTGGAAACGCATGGTCGCGTAGTTGCTGCGTTTCATTGTACCGTTATGTCAATGATAAGGCGACTTCTAATCGGCTAACAGGAAAAACCGACCTTCCGCCAGTGCCAGTAGCCTTGTCGTAGGTACCAGAGGCATGCCACGCCAGACGGAGAACTACAGGGCCGAAAGAGCCATCTACGAAGGACAATATGAGAGCAGGAACCAAACCAAGTGCATAAATACTATACTATCGTAGTCACCAGCATCGTCAATCACCTCGGCGATGCGGTTATACACCTAAAAAAAACAGATAAGCTCCAGCTAGGCCCTAGCCTTCACAAAAAAATTAGAACGAACCTTCTGGTAGTCTTCCTTAGTCGGCACAAAGTTTGTGGCAACCTTTGCTGACTGAGCCGCAGACTTCAGTACGGTTAGAAGTCGTTTTCGCCGTGTCCGAAGATGAGTCGTACAAGTAGTATGCAATACCGCCACCTAGAACGACAGCACCCAGGCCAACATAGAGACCCGTGTTGGACTTGGCTGCTGGAGGAGCCTCCGTTGAATACTTGCGGAAGGAAGACGTGCGCAACTCAGCCCTTCTGAAGGATGCAGACAAAGCCTGCCTACGAAGTGGTGCCCGAAACGCGGTGAAAGACATGATGGGGGATGAAGCAAAAAGTTGGATGGCGAAGAGAGAAGCACTAGGAATATATTGTTAGCGCTAAGGTTGTTGCAATCATGCGTTGGCCGCGTGGCTGCAGAAATATAATCTCTGTAAGTGTTTACCTAATCCATTATCGGTTCCTGCCAGCCAATTGTGCTCTGCCATTTAGACAACACGACGAACTCCATGGATATCAAATATCTGGGTTAGAAGACTCATTAATGGTTCTCGCTATGCAAGCTTAACAGGCCCCTTTGACGTTTGCCATGGACGAGCACTATTAATACGAGCTTCTTAACTCCTTCACACGCCTCGGACACATGTTTCTTTCTCATGCACGCATAACAATTGGGTACGAGGCAAGTCTGAAGGTTAATTATAAGTAGTAATCTTCACAGGCCTTCCTTGTCATCCGAGTCGTCCCTTCACCCTCAGGCCTCAACCCGGCTCCTCCGCGGTGCTCGCGCAAAAGCCTTGTCATTGTTGGCCTTAGAGAGGGTGCCCAGCTATGTCAACTTTATTTGTTATACGACGCGTATAGACTGCGCAGCTGCGCGCAGAACGTTCTGTCCTTGGGAGATTTAAATCAGTTCCTGAGTTTGACGAAATCGAAGATTCTCGAACGACCGGGTTTCACTCCAATTCAGCGGCACTCAGCGAACCGACTTCCATGGACTGCCCCGTCGACGACGCGCCTAAGTGATTCAGCTTCTCTTACATTGCCTCCGCCCCCGATTCAAATGATTCAGCTATGGGCAGTGTGCACTGTCACTCGAAACTTGAAGCTAAGCGCTTTACCCCTTGCAGTGCTTGTAATTTCGTGGCTATTTTCTCTCGATAAGCCCTCTACATCAGTGGAATGGGTGCCGAACTTCCAGGCACTGCCCGCTCACCTAGCAATAGCTCAGCCTGGCTTAGCCTCTTTGATTTGCTTCCTCTGATCTGATCAAGTGCGGCGCATAGAGTCATCTCCGCTCATTGTCATCACGCGACTCTTGACCAAGGTGCTATAGAAGACTCACGGAAACCTACGCTTTCGGGGTTTCGGTTACAGTTCTGTCAGAAAGATTGACGCCTTACGAACCTATAAATGCCGCAATATATCCCAGCATGCATTTTGATTATACACCACACGCTTCATTATGAATCCCTACGCAAATCGTTGGCCTACCGACTGGTACCAAGGACAATACAACCCCATTGTTTATGTCCCCCCCTCGTACTACAACCAGCCGTATCAACCAACAGGATGGCACGGATTGAACTGTATGTACCCTTCAATCTCCATCAATCACCTGTATGATCTTACCATACTCTCTGTGCACCGTAGTCGATCGCTCAGCACCAAAATCTAAATGGCCTAGCCTTAACCCCCATTCTTGCATCAGACATGACCTACGTGCGCTACGATATCCGCAAGCCCGCGCCGGAAGGGATCATGCTATCTACATGGCAACAAATCAGCCACGTCCCAGCATTCGTGGCACCCACGTACGAGATCCTCATCATCTCGAAGGCATTTCCTTGGTCAATCGTCATCCGTGCGCCTGCTGGGTCTGTAATCACATGCGGCGCGATCTTTGAGGGATTGCATGAACTGCTACAAAAGCACATCGAAGACTCGGAGTGGGCAATCGTGGCTCTTGATAAGACACGGAGAGAAGCAATCGAGAAAGCTGCGAAGTCGAGGCAAGAGAAGGACAAGTCGGACAAACGACTGAAGAGAATTGATTGGCTGGGGGATACGCCAATGTTCAAGGGGCTGGCGAAAGACGAGGAATTTGGGAAAAGAGACATTTCCCCGGAAGTGCGAGTATCGCGGAGACATGGGTGGTGAGATTTGGGAAACCGTGATGGTAACATATGTGATGTATCATTTTCTTTTCGGACCGCCGTGTAACGAAACCTCATGTCTATACTTCTACATGCATTATGCCTTACGGCTGCCCGTCACTTATTATTAGTCTCATCCGCTGTGCATTTCTAGGGAAGTCATCCAAATATGACTCTCCGGTGATTATCATCGAGAGTGCAATGTGCATGCATGATGCTTCCTAGTCTCCCGTAGTCAGGATGCTTCCTGATACATCACTGTCAATGATGCAATGGCGTATCACCAGACCCTTGATCAGGTTCAACGTATCATACGTACACTCTATACGTGCTCCGTTTCTTTGTATATACATAGTTTGAAACATTGACGTTGATCATAATGATCATCATGATAGTGAAAATTCAAAATTGAAGTCGAAGTCGATCGTCTACATTGATCGCGATTGAGTGCTAGGGTTAGGGTTATAGGTCACTTACCATCTTTTTTTGTTTTCTTCATTCGGGCCAGAGTCCAGACGCTTGGCATAAGATTGCCTAGGCCTACGAGCACGAAAGAAAGTCGGTCGGTCTAACACTACAGAGACCTCTATCTCAATGGTATCATTCCAGTACGCTATCCATCCCCTTTTTCGCAATTCATATGTCTGATCTTAACGCACGATCACACAGATGTCACAGTTCGTATCTGCTTATCATTCCATTCTCGAATTGCACTGACTCTAAACGCACCCATAACCACCCAGGTTGCAGTGACGTCGTAAAAAAACCAAAACTCACCAACATCATGGTTTCTGCCATGCAGCTTTCGACTGCATCGACTGCTCGACACTTTCCACACCCCTGCTGAGTACCAGGGACACACTTCGTGCGTAACAGAAGCAGAGAAGTATCAGAAAACTTTGTATAAGGGACCTAGATCGGTGAGTTGGCCATCCCTGCATGTCTGATCTTTTTTTTCATGCGAACAGGCCGGGAGCTGGGGGCAGCACCTCGAGAGAATGGACGCGGCGGGTTCCACGGTCATGGGGGATACCAGGCGCGACCACCAACACGTTACCAGGCCACTGGTGCCAACGGAACTCCATTGGGCACACCTCAGCGCATGTCGCCTGTAACTGTAACACCACCAGAGCCTTCAGTCATACCACCGAAACCAATAGAAGCTCAGCCTCCAAAAGTCTCAGTCCCAGATCCGGAAACAACTGAGATCAAACCACAGAACAAGTTGAAATCCGAATTAAAAGCCAAGGACAAAAGGTGAGTACGCGCAACTCGTTATATATAGTGCAGTATTTAACTCGTACAAGACATCAGAAGATATCACTATTGTCGAACCATTATCTATACCTTCACCTCAAAAGGCGGAGAAGAAGAAAAAGGACAAGAAACTTAAAAAGTCCACTGAGGATGCTGTAGAGTCTACTGTCGACAATACCCCGACACTGACCGAGATTCCAGAAGAAAAGGAAAAGAAGTCCAAGAAAAAGGACAAGGAAAAACGGAAAGCTGCTGTCGAGGGCGAGAAATTGGAAAGCAAGGACGAAGAAGGCGACGAGAGCCGGTCGAAATCACAGAAGCGGAAGAGGGACGACGAGGCCGTAGAATCAGGCACAGGCAAGAAAGATAAGAAGGAAAAGAAGAGCAAGAAGAAGGACAGAGTTGAAGAAATACCAACGAATAGCGCTTCGGATCCATCTCCTATACCAGTCGACACGGAGGGAAAGACAAAAACCAAGAAGCGGAAAAGGGACAAGTCGGAAAAGGCCCCAGAGGACATCATAGACGTCGACGTAACACCTGCAGACGCCCTGTCTGTTGCGCCTGTGGAAAAGAAGAAAAAGAAAAAGAAGCATGACGTGGAACCAGTTGCTGATGTTGAGGTGTCGGCAATGGATGTCGATGCTCCCCCACCGACTCACGATGAGAAGAGAGAGAAGAAGAGGGATAAAAAAGAGAGGAAAGAGAAGGAGAGGAGCTCCAAAAAATCCGACAAGGCTTCGGCATAATTGGCTGCTTCGCGTTGAGTATCTACAATATTTGGTTTGGGTTTGGTGATAAGCTGCTTTTACGCGGGGACGATGCTAGCCATTAGAAGGTTGTTGACAATATACCTGGCTCATGGCACACGAAATGCGGCTACAGTCTTACTCTAAGGTGCCAGGAGTCAGCACCGCAGTCGCGTGTCATTAACCCCTCGTGATCACTGGTTTCCGGATTAGGTGCGATCGATGTAGTACTGATTCAGTGATTGTGGCAAGGGTTCGTCCTTCGCTCTCCCTCTCATCTCCACTCAACAAACGAAGCATACCACAAACTACTATGCATGCTATTCAGGTTCGTACTAAAGCAGCATGATGCTCGGAGATGGCTCAAGATCCTTTCTAGCAACAATATTGGGCCGTTCGCGACTATCTCAGCCCAGTGCGTGCCATCGCAGTTGACTATTGCTAAGTCTAAATAATGCCCAGGTCCTCAAAGAAAGCAAGTTCAAAGAGCACGGACGTATAACCCCTGGTACGTATTCCATCACTACCAACCACCAACCACAAGCATCCCAATCTTCCTTTCAGAGGAATTTGTCGCAGCAGGAGACTTCCTATCATACAAGTTCCCAGTATGGACGTGGTGCGTGCAACCAGTTCCTCAACTCAGATACAGCCTCTCAATCCCCATCCCCATACTTCAGGGAAAAGGGCGACGCGTCCAAAGCCCGCGATTACCTCCCTGCTGAAAAACAATACCTTGTCACTCGCGGCGTCCCCTGCCTTCGACGAGCCACATCACTGGCTTACACAGACGCCGATGAAGACGCTGAGCGACTTCTCTCCTTCGGGGATTCTTCGGGTGCTGCCGATGAGTGGGTAGAAACGCATGCAGGGCGAGGGGCCACAGTGGACTCTGCCGCGAATCCAGGCGAGATCGATGATATCCCGGACTTGGATGGTGATGGACTGGCCAGCGCGATGGCGGATGTGTCCATTGTTTCGGAGACGGGCGCTACGGTGGGAGAGACACCGGATCTAGATGATATTCCTGACATGGAAGAGGAGGGGCTGGAGGACGGCGAGGATGAAGCTACGGCAGCACCGGTTGTGCCCAAGGCGGGTGGCGTCATCGATGCATCGTGAGTTTTCCTCTCTGACTTTGTTTAAGCCCGATCCTAAACGATATACGCAGGCAGGTGGGGGTCGCTAATGGCAATCTCCTGCAAGTACGGACGTATGACGTGATGATCACATACGACAAGTATTACCAAACTCCCCGGATCTGGTTGCTCGGCTATGACGAAGTTTGTCTCCATCGCTTCGTAAACATGTTCTCCCGCTCATATCTTGTGATTCAGAATCGCACAACTTTAACACCATCGCAGATCTTCCAAGACATCTCAGCAGACCATGCTCTCAAGACCGTCACCATCGAAGCCTTCCCACACTCCTCGACGCTCCAAGCAGCATCCGTACATCCCTGCAAACACGCAAGCGTGATGAAAAAAGTCATCGAGCGCATGAACGCAGGTGTGGTAGAAGAGCAGCTCGCTGCACGAAAGAATTCCGGCAAGCACCAAGACAAGGACGGGAAGAAGAAATGGGGTTTCGGGCGCAAGGGGGGGAAGGAGGAGGGCGTAAAGAGCGCAGGGGAGGAAGACGAAGTCGAGGGCATGCGCGTGGACTTTTACCTTGTGGTGTTCTTGAAGTTCATCGCTTCTATCGTGCCTACGATCGAGGTGGACTCGACGACTGCATTTTGAGGTCGTGGAAGTTTCGTGGAGGATATACCCGCTGGATTTTTTTGGTGCGGTTAATAGTAATAGTAAGGAGGTGTAGCTTGTGCTATGACGGGATGGTTTGTGTATGATAGAAATTGTATAGAGTTGGATGTACGCTCGATAGGGCACATGATCCACCTGGATGTGATTCTGTGATGGCCAATCGGACTGTGGCTGGTGAGAGATGGGTCACAAATAATATTGGAGTGTCGGGCGTAGTCTGGTCAAGAGCTTGATTGGTTCTGACTCGACTCCCAATGGTGGTCTGAGTGAACTTACCCCTCAATTCACGTTGCCGACGAGAAACATGACAATGTCATTATAAAGACCTCCAGATATTCCTAAGTTTACTTCGTCTCAGCACTCCCGGCCGTGCGATACACGGGTATCATTTAAAAGTAGCAACGTCGGCATTACGTTTGAATGGGCTATTAATTGTATACCGCGAGCGGCAATTAGTAGTCTACCCAAAGCGCACACCGCATTCAGTCTCTTGAGCACACTAAGCATGACATGTTGCACCCACACTTCGAGGCCGCTCGTGAAACAAAAATCTACCAGGGTTTGGCTATAAATCCGAGACTCATCGGCAAACTCAAACCTGAAACTCTCCCGTCCTTGCTCAGTCCTGTGCCTTCTCGGTGAGCACAGTATCGTACAATCTAGCGCCGTTCGAACTGCGACTTACCGAATCCCATAGCTATATGCCTGCCCCAGCCGTGTACTATAACGTTGAAGTCGTCCAATTTTGGCGAGGGCATAAAGAGCCCCTACAGCCCTATCCACTTCACTGGGTGATCTATATCCCGACCAGTCCTGGTATCGGGAACACGTACCACATACAGGGAAACACGGACAGCTACACCGTAGATTTCAGACGCAACCAACCATACCTAAACCCAGATGAATGGCGCGGAAGCTTTACCGTTGGAAAAGTAGCTGCGCATCAGCTGACCCTATTGGAGCGGCACCTCGCAAGCGTTCCTATCACGCGCCACGACCTCCGATGGAACTGTCAGAGCTGGGTGTGGGAGGGTCTCAGGCATCTCCGACACAAAGGTTTTAATATTAGCTGGGAGGTTAGGCTTTCATATCTTCAAACACAGATGTACTGCTTGCTGGAGGATTGGGAATACGGCCGAATTTAGAGGGGGGAAGGATCTGGGGTGCAAGGGGTTGGGATTGGTTGATCAAAGTATTTGCTCGGAGTGGGAGCGCTCACCATAAAGTTAAGATATCACCATTATTTGTATTAGCATTAGCATCATAGACATTCTGAGCGATCGCGAGTGACCTTCGTTGTCTTCAAAACAGAGAGCTTCCCTCACCGATCAAGTCCTGTCGCACTGACAGACCGAAGCGAAGCCTTGTACCATGGTTGTCATTCCACGAGACGTGCTATGACTTTCAATCCCTTGCATTGGGAGACGACTTGCATCGCGTATGTGGAACAAGATGAAGAAGACGTTGTACTATTGAAGTCCTTCAGAACTTCGTTGTGTGCTTTACAGAAGGGACGACTGCCTTCTATTGGTTTGTCTATGGGAGACTAAGTTGAGCCCTGCCAACCAGATGAGACGGTCGATCCAAGAAATAACGACTGCACACCGTGATGAATGAAACACAAGAGCAGTTTGGACTTCTGAGTCAGAACTACTGTAATCCAAAAAATCCCAAACATCCTCGTGTCTCCGGACTCCGGAGATCATAATACTGAAAAGACACAAAATCATAAATGACGAGTAAGTACACCCACCTCTGAAGCTGATGCTGAATATTGTAAGACTCTCATGGGCACACAAGTCCCCGTCGACCAGCGCTCAAGCTCAAGTGTGTGCAACACTGTGTGGATCTCCCATGAGTAAAGCCGACCGTGACTGAATGAAAAGTGAGCAAGAACATAATCCGAGAAGTTCCTGGAAATTGGCTGAGCTGAAATATGAATACTTAATTCACACGCATGGCCAGCAGTGATGCCAAAGTCGAACGGCGAGTCGCAACCTCGGATCCGTCGCAAGGCCTTAAATTTTAAAGCTTAAGGCCCTATCCATCCCATTTCATGCATGCAAAAACAAAGGAGCGAGTGATCAACACATCATCGACATCGTAACCAGTTTGCGCCACATACGCATGCGTGTGGATTTCTCAGGCTGCCTTGTCACGCGAGTGCATCGCGTCTAGAATCTAGATCTATCGTGCCTAATATGTATCGTAACGCTGAATTTTTTCATGTGTTTACGAGGTGTAGGTTGTGCTTTGAAGAGGTGGTTTGCACAGATGTGCTTTTGAGATAGCAGGTCTGGATGACGTGGAAGATAGCCCACAAACTGAGGTGACATCCAAGCGCTGGTGCTCAGTGGTTGGTCCCTCGATTCAAGTGAATGGCCACGAAACATAAATGAGCTCATGAACGAGCCAGGCATGATATCAGAAGCCTAGAATACTCACGTTCGAGTATGACACTGACAGCAGTGCAGCTGTGTTTGCTGCGCAGCGTTCACAGGTTAGGAAGGGCAACCGATCATAGGTGAACGAGTGGTAAGCAGTTTACTCGTATCCCCAGTTCTAAATATTTTCATACCCGTACCTTGGTGCAATCGAGGCTGTAAATGGGCTTGTCAACCTATAATACATAGTACGAGGATACCTACAGAGTATCTGCAGCGGGAAATTCCACCAGAACCAAGACAACGCCGGTTTGTCAGGCCTATGGCTTGATGGCCGGTGTATTCCAAGTCGTGGTTATTTTGGAGGACACACCCGCTGGATGTTTAAGTGTAACTGCGAGAAGGTATAGGTTGTGCTTTGACGGGGCGGTTCGAGTAGGTACCTAAAAATGGAATGGACACTCAAAGCGACGGTGGGTGCACATGATCGGCGTTCAACTCGGATATGCTTTGGCGACAGTAGGTCTGGAATGGCGCACAGACCAAGGTGACGTCCAAGCGCAGAATTGAAGCTTGCACAAGCAACGTTAGTCCCTCGATTCAAGTGAATGGCAAAACATAACTATATCGTTATATAAGGCGTTAACCTCAGGAGCCCACCATACTCACGTGCGAGTATGAAACATGTTGATTTCGGTGCAATCTTGAATCCACCGTAATGCGATCAGCGAGCTATACGCTTGTCGATGTCCGGGAGTTCGTACTCCAAAAAGTTGGTCACAAAGAATGACTTCTCCTTGGCACACGCCTCGGCATATACAGTCGCCCATTTATCGAAAGGGCGTAATTTCCGTGGTAAGTGTTGTCCATCCTTGTAACGCAAAGAGACCCAGACGAGAACCCACATGAACGATTCGAGATCATGACGATAAAAATGTTGGACTTCGCCTCGTTGACCCTTTTCGCTCAGAAGATCAAGTGCCATGGACGGTATCATGATTGTCCCCGTGCACTCGGGAGTCATTGCCCTGAGGACCCTGCGCATCCGCCAACGAGGAAAGATCGTAATCGTTTAAGACGTCCATCAAGTGAGGCGGCCAAGATGTCGCCTATCCGGTAGAACATCATGTTACTAGGGCTGACATCGCGGTGATAGACCCCCGCCAGGGCCCGCCTGCCAGAGACCTGCAACGCGCAACTTGTAGTGTGACGATTTCTATCACGTGATGTTAATCGTGTTTGAGTGAGGCCTATTCTGGTAAATCTGCTTATGTAACATTGTAAGAGGTCGCAACTGCGCATGTCACGGTGAAGTATCCCTTACAGCCGTTTGCAGAACGCTAGGCCTGAGCCAAAAAAATACATACATTCGGCAATACGTCGGACCACAAACTTTCAACTTCCCGACGGCCAATACTCAATCTCAATCTACATACCGTGGGCCCAGTCTATGCGGCATACCCTACATATCTGATCGGAGAATAGAAGTTGAAATACCGCTGTGTATGTAGTGAATTTTTTTTGGCCTAGCGTTCTGCAAATGGCTGTAAAGTGCTCGTGAGTCCATCAACATCAGCTGGCTTTGGGGCTTATCGAACACCTTACCTGTGAACCAGTACACTTTCTGGACTGTCACAAACATCGTGCGGCACGCCTGTAGTTCTGTTCATCTCCTAACCTATGTGAGTATGGGCAACATTTCAATTAGCAAAGGCCTTCTTGACAGCTCTATACCAGTGTTACCACGTTGTCATGGGTGGATTTTCAATTGTAGCCATTGGATATGAAGTGGCAGATGCTCTCGAGAGGTACCAACGTCAGCACCGTATTGCAGGAGTTTCGTCCTTCAAACAACTCCTGCAGTATGTCGAATCCGAGATATCTATGCCCATTTCTCTGGCTAGACTAGAGGACTCCGCTGGCCTCAGTCGCATGTTTCTGTGCTGTTACGTTGATACCCATATCAGGGTATACGATTGCGAAGAGCTCATGGCGGTGACGGTACCACCACAGTTCACACGTGTGAAGGAAATGTTGGGTATTGACGGCGATTTGAAGAGGGTATTTGCGCCCCAAGGCATGATCTTTTCGTACGATGTCAATGGCAGGGCGAGGGTGAAGGAACAATGCCTCATAGCGGTGATCTAACGCTCCTGGTCTCAATAAATTTCGTTGTATGTTCATTTACTTCATTTTCTCCAGTGTGGTGCGTAATAAGCAATAATGTAATATTATAAGTGACA
>JABBWD010000316.1:0-20659 GCA_016628565.1 Suillus placidus | reverse complement strand
CGAGAGTCTGCTGAACTAATCGTCCGATGATACTCTGCATCGACGGAATTCCGCCAAGAGTCTTGTCTTCCATCATGAAGCTGTAGACCTGACCTAACTTCTCGAGAAGTCGGAGTATCCCTTGGTCACGATCTGTTTGAGCGAGAATTGTCTGCATGGATGATGATGGCTGAGCAGGAGATATGGCTCAGAGTGAAACGATACTTACTTGGATGCATAAGACAGTAGGCCCAGTACAATCTTCGCATAGGATGTACCTACGGAACGGAGTTCAGTTCCAACCGAAAGGAATGGCTCGTACATTTGCGAGCGTCTCGATAACGCTGTCAAATATCCTGAGGGGTTGAAGATATGTATCCTGGAAATTATATGCGGCCTCGAGATTTACTGAAGTATTTGGGCGGTAGACGCTCCAGATATCACATGCCCCGAAAGTGGCTTCATGAGTTTTACGGCCTCTTTGGCGTTCTGAAGTGCTGATTGGGGATTGGTGCCTTGTTCTGCACCAGGGGAGCATCCTGAACCTGCGCGACACCAAAATTGAGAGAGAGAGCAGAAACTAAAAGGTGACCTACCTTGATATTCGGAGTCGATGAGGTATCTTCACGATCAACATTCCGAAGAACAGGGTGGCAACCCTTTGAGTGATTTTGTGCGATCACATGAGCCTTGTTCCAGGAAACTCAGGATCCTTGTCGACTCACAGAATCTTTTAGTCGCATTCTTAACCTTCCCTAGAAACCGACGAATTTGCCACGCCGTCTGCCCTGGATGAAGGAGCATCAGAGTTAATGTTTCGAGTGGAATGAGAAGTGATCCTTTCAGAAACATACCGATCTTTCACCAGCGGTTGCTTCACCGGATGCGCGGTTTTCAGGAGGATTTTGCCTTGAGCTCCTTGATTGATTGTGTTCACCCATCGTTTGAAATAGTTGGTGTTGACTCAGAGGATCAGTCTGAGTGAAGTAGGGTGGGATAAGTAGTTAGAGGAAGCCTGAAGGGTGGGTCCCCGCTTCGGTGTTTAGATAGCTGGCAACAGGTCATACCCTTGACCACGGCCCGAGCCTCGAGGCAATATTTCAATTGCTGCTGTATTGACTGGGCGCCTCGAGCTCGGAACTCCGGGTCCGAGTTGAAGGAACGACCATCTTCAACCCGTCTGCCTCGAGACTATGAAAAACGCCATGCTGATCGCAGACCTTCGCAGACATGCCGGTGAGTGATGTATGCACGCAAGACTTGCTTTTTGAGTGGGCATGAAGCTAGAGGACGAGAAAATTACAATCATTTGACCTGGTCGTGACTCGTGAGTCGTGACTGTCGTTTCGGAAGGACCCGCAGCTTGCCACAGCTTGAATTTCAAACTGCATGCTCACACAGATTGACGAAAGCTATACGTACTGTTCATCGTTATGCTCGTTGCCGAGGTATTACAGCTTTAGGATGTAAATTTGTCTCTAATGACGACTTGTACAGCTACATAACTCAAGAGTCAACAGTAACCTCCCTCGTCGCCTTCAACCCGCCCCCACTTAAACTCAGAGGCCTCCATCCGCACCAATAGGTGTATATTTCCCGGATACTCGGGTTCTTCACTACGATGCCAAGTGTAAGCTCTAGTTCCTGTGTTCAGCGTGGCACACAACAATCACAATTTTTGGGCAGGCGTCAAGGTGTTGATGAACTGTAGACGGTTACATCAATAAATGCCAAGGTATGTCCCCGTCCCCGTCACTTCTCTCCTGACCCAGCGACCCTCGCATCATCTTGAGCTCACCCACCTCATAGATCTGCATGCCAGGTGCGAGACTAGGTTTTGTTCACCCGGATGCCATCGGTTGTCATGCTCAGCTTATGAATGATTCCGAGTCAATCACGGATGAAACACATCCATACGGGTTTCTTATCACCACCGTACGTATCGGTCCGACACGAGTGGTGGTGCGCAAGCTTTTCAATTTGACGTGGTCGTACTCTTTATTGGTGAGAAACCCTTTTTGAAAGACTAGTGTTAGCATGACCAAGAGCAGGCCATCATCGTGGATTACCTTGTCTGCTCGAGTATACAACTCATTCCCTCAGAATATTTACAACTGCGCTTGATGGTGCTTACCGATGCAAATTTCGCACTCGACGAGATCACTCGTTGAAAACGACTCGACAAGATTGTAGCGATTTTCTTCCTTTCTGTTCGACTGTGAGAACAACATTCAATTGTGCACGAGAGTACTTTCTAGCTATAGCTAAGAGAACATAGACGACGCTGACTCGCAGTGTGGGCAGAGCTCATGCATGACGCATCTATTGTAACTTGTTAGCGTCATATGAGTTCCGAGATGTACTAGAATGATCAGGATGTGAGGACACGATGCGAAAGATGTAGGGTCCAGAAAAGAAAATCAACTTGCGCATGCTGTGGCTGTTGAAAGTGCGAATGAGACTCCCAGAGCATAGTCCCCCATACCCAGTGGAGCTAGAAAAGAGCCAGATCTATGCGATGTGTGTGACATCTTGTGAACGTCTGAGCTGACCTATCGCAAGATAAAATATATCACAAGAGACACTCGACTCATCAAGAGCTCACAAGTTGAGGGACACCCACATGCGATCAATGGAGAAAAGTGCTTGCAAATCTGACGGTGGAGGTGAAGGCTTATAGCCAACTCGCAAGTCATTCATACAAGGATCGGAATTATCCCAGGGATGCGATGACCTGATTTTGACGAAGAAAAATGAGAATACACATGCAAGGAGTGATTTCATTAAATTTTAGAATCAGTAGGTGACAAATACTTTACGAACAATAATGCAACTGGCCACACCCTCTCCAGGGTTTGTGAAGGACGATCGAAAGATTTGTCGGATCGTCGTCATTGCTGACAGCACCAACTACAGGCTTGCATTAAGAAAACCTACCGACAGAGTGAAAAGAACCAACCGCGCAAACCAATTGATCCTGTGCGAGAAAAGGACAGCATGCTGCGCTGCACAAATTGGCACCAGGATAATATGTAGGGCGCATAGGTTTGAGTGATGGGAGTGATGGCAAAGAAATGAAAAGGTAATTGGCCCTGCTGGTGGGCGTCGAGAAACATAAGGGTATAATGGTGATTACGGGTGGACACTCTCGGACACTCACATTATCGCAGGGAACCATGCATGTCTGAGTGCCTCTCGGTTGCAGTCTGTGCAGATGAAAAAGCAGTTTAGAGGTAGGGACGATATGGCAGGAAGCTGCAGAACGATGATCGAGTCAATATTGTGAAGGACAGCAAATGAAGACTTATATGTGAGATGACAAGATTCGAGGCAAAATTGGGGAAGAGGTTGGGAAGAGGAGGAAATTTGCAGCAATCCGAGCGGGAAACAAGTCGCTTCTGGTCGTGGGAAAGTGAAGAGCTCATGCTTTTCTTCGACTTCACTTTGCATTTCCAGTCTCGGCCCGCACATTCGACCAACAAGTTGTCGGACAGAAATTCGGGTAAGAGGACGAGAGCACTAGGACAATAGACTCTGGTATGTCCATGCCCCTCAATGTTAACGAAGCTGAAGTGTCGTCTCTCTACTTGTTGCTTTGCTCGTACCAGACACTCGTCCATTTCCATTTGTGCTTCAATGTTTGCATATTCTGCCGCGCATCGCCTTGCATATCCTTGCAATCTCATGGTACTCTCGTTGTTACCTGATACACATGTTGTACTGTACGCAAATGAACCATGCTGACCCAGTTCTCTTAACACTTAAACCCGTGTATGCCATGTGCAACTGAGGCCAAACGACTTCCCAATAATCGAACATGCCCCACTGGTAGTTTTCTTCAGTTTCTTCGATCCACTTTGGGAGGCGCATTGAACAACCTTTCTCCATTCGTTTCACTCGACGGCATCTCGGATGACTTTAGTCATTGCCCTTTGATAGTTCCATACTCTTAAAAACCTCAGTCACCTTTCTAACACGCCATTCGCTCAAACTACCCCAAATTCAAATGTAATGCTACGTATACACACAACAGATCATGAATTAACCGTACACTCGATATCGTACTCGACAAAATGTCTCTAGCATCTCCGCAAAACGATTTACTGGAACAAGATCAAGAGCTACAATGATCAAATTCATTAACTGCGAGTAACGGAAAAGGCTGGATACTCACTCCTCGTAGCAGTGCTGCCAACGTGTCCCATGTGCCATGCGGCTCAAATCCAGCTCCGGACCTCCTCTAGGTATCACAACTAGTGCAATCCAAGGATTATATCTAAATGCCTTTCGTGAAGCAGGTGGTACCCAGAATAAGAGCCGACGATTGGGTCCCGTCATCCATCCATCTTTTCCCAGAAGAGCGAACGTCGACCTGCGGTCATCATGGGCAGTGTCTGCGAGTAGCTCAGCAGTGTTGCACAATGCATGAGTCGAGTTTGATGAGAAGGAAATGAAGTCATCGTTCGCAGTGTTAGGCGTGGGGATGGCCGCTGTTGGATGTGAGACGCAACTGCCACGCGGGGAGGATGCTAAACAATCTTCTTCGGCGTGGTCCTGCAACGACTTCCCAATCGTTGCATACCAGACCCGGACAGTCCTATCCGATGAACGAGAAACGATGCGAGTCTCGTCCGAAGAGAACGAGACTGAGTAAACCCCACTAGTGTGCCCCCACAAGGGCTGACCAATTGGCTGCCCCGTCGCTGCATCCCACAACCGGACAGTCTTATCGGCCGAGCCAGAAACGATGCGAGTCCCATCCGGAGAGAATGACACTGAGTAAACCCTATAAGTGTGCCCCAGCAAGGGTTCACCAACTGGCTGCCCCGTTCCTACATCCCACAACCGGACAGTCTTATCGGCCGAGCCAGAAACGATGCGAGTCCCATCCGGAGAGAATGACACTGAGTAAATCCAACTAGTGTGCCCCAGCAAGGGTTCACCAACTGGCTGCCCCGTTCCTACATCCCACAGCCGGACGGTCTTATCCCACGAACCAGAAACGATGCGAGTCCCGTCCGGAGAGAATGACACTGAGTGAACCCCACCGGTGTGCCCCTCCAATGGCCCACCAACTGGCCGCCCTGTTCCTGCATCCCACAGCCGGACAGTCTTATCTTCCGAGCCAGAAACGATGCGAGTCCCATCCGGAGAGAACGAGACTGAGTTGACCACCTTAGTGTGCCCCCGCAAGGGCCCACCCACTAACTTCCCCGTCCCTGAATCCCACAGCCGGATAGTCTTATCCACCGAACAAGCTGCGATGCGAGTCCCATCCGGAGAGAACGTGATTGAGGAGACCCACTCAGTGTGCCCCAGCAAGGGCTCACCGACTGGCTGCCCTGTCGCTGCATCTAACAGCCGGACAGTGCCATCCTTCGAACCAGTCGCGATGCGGGTCCCATCCGGCGATAGCGAGACTGAGGTAATCGAATTAGTGAGTCCTTGCGAGGGCTCAGCAACTGGCTGCCCCGTTCCTACATCCCACAGCCGGACAGTGCAATCCCCAGAACCAGTCGCGATGCGAGTCCCATCCGGAGAGAACGAGACTGAAAGAACAACAACAGTGTGCCCTAATAAGGGCTCACCGACTGGCTTCCCTGTTGCTGCATCCCACAGCCGGACACTCTCATCGTGCGAACCTGTCACGATGCGACTTCCGTCCGGCGAGAACGAAACTGACTTAACACAATCAGTGTGCCCCAGCAAGGGCTCACAGACAGGCTTCCCTGTCGCTGCATCCCAAAACCGGACAGTCTTGTCGCCCGAACCAGATGCGATGCGAGTCCCGTCCGGAGAGAATGAGACTGATGTGACATAAGAAGTGTGCCCTTCCAAGGGCTCACCGACTGGCTGCCCCGTTGCTACTTCCCATAGCCGGACAGTAGTATCACGTGAACCAGAAACGATACGAGTTTCATCCGGTGAGAACGACACTGAGTTAACACAATCAGTGTGCCCCCGTAAGGGTTCACCAATTGGCTGCCGCGTTGCTGCATTCCACAGCCGGACTGTCTCATCATACGAACCTGTAACAATGCGAGTTCCGTTCGGCGAGAACGCGACTGATTTAACCCGATCAGTGTGCCCCAATAAGGGCTCGCCAATGGGCTGCCACATTGCTACATCCCACAGCCGCACAGTATTATCATCCGAGCCAGACACGATGTGTGTCCCATCCGGCGAGAATGAAACTGAGGTAACTGTGTCAGTGTGCCCCAGCAAGGGCTCGCCTACAGGCTGCCCAGTCCCTGCATCCCATAGCCGCACAGTGCAATCATACGATCCAGTCGCAATGCGAGTCCCATCCGGCGAGAACGAAACTGAGCTAACGGCATTAGTGTGCCCGCTGATCACAGTCTGAACAGCTGTCCAGTTGATATCACGTCCAGATGCCAGACTAAGAGAGTTCGGAAACCGTGCAGAAAACGCTCTGGATAGTGCAGAGTTGACGGGCGAGAATGGCAGTGCTGATACATAGAGATGTGGTGTGCTGTACAAGATGAGGCCGCCGAAGACTTGGATAAATCTCTGCACGTCTATTGCAGCGGACGATGCATCTTCGTATCCGGTGTGACGCTGCAATTGCAATTGCGCGTGAGTGAGTATGTGACCTGACACTCAATAACCATATGCTCACCTTCAACCACTTGGCAATAAGTGGAAGGGCGGGGACTGCGCCGCTGAGCGCATTGATAAGGCCGAGTACTTCGAGCCAGAAGAACAGTCGCTGATGGTCGAAGAATGATTTGATTTCTTTGGCGAGTTCTGGATCGAAGTTGGTTGCTTGTACGTGAACGGGCCAAAATCGACAGGCATAGGATAGATGTGGGGGGATGCATTTTTCAATTCGTCCTCGCAGGCCGGAATCTTCGGAATTAGGGAGGTACGATGATTTCAAATCACAGATGTTAAAGGAGAGACCATGTTCCATCACTCGAAGTGATGCGAAAGCAAGGTCTCGTTGTACCTTCAACACGTCGACGAAGAACTCTCCACTGCATTCACGGTCTGTAAGAAAATCGCGGAAGGAGGCATGAAGGGGTCGGATAGGGGTGGATGAGTCGGTGGTGCCGCTGAGGAGGGGTCCCAGGCCTTTTACTACGACCTCCACTTCGTAACGGTCACGTTTGTCCGGAAAGTGGTGCCTCATAGCGTTCAGGGAAACTAAAGGGATGGGTTCAGCTGTACCCAGTATTTGACCCATCACTGAGTGAAAGCTCGCAAGTGCCGTCGAACGCAGTTTCTGCGGATGCTGGAAACTCGTAGACGTAGGCTTATGCATGATCTGTGTCAAGATGAGGTGATACATCTCATACAACAGCATGCTTCTCTCGGCAGGATCGCGTGACACGACAGCGTCGAAGCAAGCCATTGGTGATGATCCAAGAATTGGCTCTTTGATGTATCTGCAGGCAAGACGCGCCCACTCGAAAAGTCCGTCAGCTTTTTCAGCGAGGGTTATGAATTCCCTGTCCCCAAAATGCGAGACCCCTTCCAGCTGCTTTGATACGTAAGTGTGGATGTCACGCTCTGCGGTGGCTGATGAAATGTCGTCCATGGACATCCGTCGAATATGCTGAGCACCTGAAAGCTCAGCTTCGATGTCGCGAAGCGGGCGAGAAGTAACGATGATCCGGAAGTTGGCTGGGAGTTTGGTGATTCGTTGAACACCTAGCTTGCCCGCAAGGATTTGGAGAAGGCGGAGTCGTGTCTCGACTCCACCACTTTCGTCCAGTGCGTCTATGACAATGACTACAGGCCTTACAATTGACCCTGAGGGCTTCCCCAGTGGTTTCATGAGAAGCTTGTCCCACTGCTGGACGATATCCGCTGTAGTCTTGAGCGAACTTGCATCTTTAACTGCCTCTGCCAATGCTCGTCTCATCTCCGGATCACGGTCCGCCAGGTCGCGCGCAATGGTAGAAAAAATCTTCTCATGACGACGGTCGGCGTCTCGTTGGTGATCGAAGCAGTAACATGAACCGAGCCCTCCCACATCGTTGAACCAGTTAGCAATGGTGTGGGCGATGGCCGACTTGCCCTTGCCTGCAGGGCCAGACAGCCAGAGCACACGCTGAACATCGTCTCCAGTGCTGTTGACCCAGTCCATGATCTCGGTTATGATTTCTGTGCGCGTCCCTGGTAGGCATTGTTTTCCGGTATCTAGTCCCGCGCCCTCTGCATACGTCATACCGCTGAGGTCCAGTGTTTCGCCTGGAAACGTATCAATAGATGTCGAGTCAGGAGCACGTACAACCCTTACCTGTACGGTAGACGAATATCTCTACATCGCGAGTAACTTGGTCCCGGAAGCTTTGCATGAGCTCATCTAATACGTTGATATACTGTTGAGTCGTATTATCTGCTTCCGAGATAACATTTTTCCCGAGTCTATGCCCTATAATCACAACCAATGAGCGACTGAACAAAGCACAATAATATGTGGATTCCTCACAGAAATTTTTGGTCGCGGAGTAATCTTTGATGAACTGAGAGCACTCGAGAGTCTGCTGAACTATTCGTCCAATGATACTTTGCATCGATGGAATTCCACGAAGAGTGTTGTCTTGCATCATGAAGTTGTAAACTTGACCTAACTTCTCGAGAAGTCGAAGCATCGCTTGGTCACGATCTGTTTGAGCGAGAACGATCTGTAGATGAACGCTGAGCAGAAGATAAGACTCAGACTGAAACAATACGTACTTTGGATGCATAAGACAGTAGGCCCAGTACCATCTTTGCGTAAGGGTGTACCTATGTAAAGGGATTAGTTCAGTTCCGACCGAGAGAATTGGCTCATACATCAGCGAGCGGCCCGATAACACTGTCGAATATCCTGAGGGGTCGAAGATATGTACCCTCGGCATTATATGCAGCCTCGAGATCCGCTGGTGCATTTTGGGCGGTGGATGCTGCAGATGTCACACGTGCCGAAAGTGGCTTCATGAGCTGTGCGGCCTGCGTGGCGTCCCGAAGTGCCGATTGGGGATCAGCACCTTGTTCCACACCAGAAGAAGCATCCTGAACCTGTACAGCCAGCAGAAGTTAGACAGCGAGCGCAGAAACTGAAATGTGACCTACCTCGATATTCGGAATCGATGAGGCAGAATCCTTCAAGTTCGAGTGCTTGTGTGTGATCTCAGCCTGACTTCAATAGTACAAACCAGTATCTTGACTTACAGGAATCTTCGTTACACCATCCTTAACTTTCCTCAAAAACCGACGAACTTTGCCCGGCGGCTGGACCTGGACAGATGGGACATCAGAGTCAGCGTTTGAGAGAGCGATAGATAAGCGATGCGCGTAAACAACGTACCGAGCGTCCGTGAGTGGTGTCTGGAGGAACTGGACTTGGCAAGTCCCTCGATTGATTGCTGTTGCTCATGGCAAATAGTTAAAGATCAGTCTGAGCGAAGTAGCCACTGATAACGTTGTTTAAATACAATAACACACCCGGGCCATACCCTTGACTGCAAGCCTCAAGGCAATACTTATTTGCTGCTGTGTTGACCTCGAGCGCTAAGCGTTGGGCTATGGGACTCTGGGAAATGCCAAGAGATGCTGTGTGGACATGGCGGCAATTCTCTATACCGGACCGTTCTCAATATGATTATTCCGAGTCACTCACCCTCCACAATGCACATCGGACTTCTCAGCTGCCTTGTCCACAGCCTCAGCTCTCTTCCAAAGGTACCATATCCTCATCTGTTTTTTCACCTTTAAACAGCTTCCAACCGAATCCCACATCACAGACGGCACCCGGAACCTCCAGTCGAGTCGGATGGAACAGGATGTGAACTTTTCGGCTCGTCAAAGTTGTGTCAAAGTCTGTGAAGGACGGATTCGGTGTGAGTAGTGAGTGCGATAAGACATTATTCCTACGGTACGTATTGTCTTTCGAAATGTCCTTTTAACTACAAAGTGACATGCACGCCGAAGGTCTTCAATTGGATCTTACCTCTTATGCATCGCGGTTCCTGGATGGTCTCATTGAAATCGCCAAAAAGCAGGTTGGAAGACAGTCGTCGATGAGATCTGGTCCAGCTGGTATGTTTCATCCCTCATTATAAAACAGCGTATTCCATCCTCACCTATGGAGAAAGCTGCCATAATTAGAGCCACCACTGTCCGCCCCGTCGTCATTCTCTCTGCCAAGGTATGTCAATTTTATGATATGAAAATTGATCCTAATGACGACTTGTACAACTGCCTGACCACCTACTCAACAATTATTCCTCGTCGCATTACCTGCCCCCAATTTGACCCAGAAGCCCCCGTCCACACCAACAGGTGTATACTTATACTCCTGAGTCCTTCCCTTTGCTACAACACCAAGTGTAAGTTCTCGTTCAGCGTGGCGCACTAGCACCGTCATGTGCACGCTCCTGCCCCAGGCATCGATGCGTTTATGGCCACTGCGGACGATCATGCTAATTAATGGCGATGTGCGTGCCTGTCCCCGTCGTTGCGTGCCTGTCCCCGTCGTTCTTCACCTGATCTACACACGCGACCTCACCCATCTAGGTTTCGTTCACTATCGGACCTCACGCTGAGCTCATCAACGACCAGGACTCAATCACCGGACAAAATGGATTGGTGATGCATTATTATCGCTGCTATACTAACCGGTCCAACATAAGTGGTGTACGTGCGTTCCAACGTGGTGTGGCCATCGGTGAGAAACATTCCAAAGACTACTATAAGCGCAGCTGAAAGCAGATGTCCAACATCGTGAATTATCTCGTCTACTCGAGCGCACAACTCAGTCCTCATTGACTTGATTTAGCCTGCGACACCATATGATGAAGTCAAATGCTTTATAGTAGCAGTCGAAGGCACAACTGCGAACCTCGACGCTATAACTCGTTGAGCGTATACAACTCAACGACTTCTTTCTGCTCAGCTTTGAGGTCTTTATGGTCGTGCGTGAGGAGTATATAGATGACGACAAGATGTCAACTCGCAGTGCCTGAGCTCGCGCATGCAACATCCGTCGTTAGCGTTGTATGAATTCCAACATGTACTAGATACAAGGACATTGTCCTACGAAACCCTGTTCCAAGGCCGAGAAAATAAAATAAACTCGTGCATACTATGCATGTCTGTTGAGGGTGAATACGTGACTGTTGGGTATCGCAACACATTCCCTCACACATCCCCTCAATGCAGGAATATAAGGAGACAGAACCGTCCAATGCACGCAGCTTCTGAACTAACTGCATGATACATAAGACGTTCAGCTCACCAGGGGGTTCGCATGTTGATGCACACTGGCACATACGGTGAAACGAGAACTGCGCTTGCCAATCTGACGGATGAAGTTATTAGTTATTAGTTAGCTCGCATGATTTTCTATCCAAGGACCGGGAGTCGTCCCAGGGATGTGGTGACCTGAATTCAACGAATAAAATATATGGCAGGAACGGTGTCATTCAATTTTACAATCAGTAGGCGACATATAGCAATGCAACTGGCTGCTTCCATGTTCTTCAGCGAAGGACGGTCGAAGGATTTGTCGGGCAGCAGGCCATTGTCGTCGCTGGGAGAACCAACTGCAGGCTTGCACGATAAACCCCAGTGATCGAGTAAGAATCATCCGAGCGAAAAAAGAAGTATCCTTCGCAATAAAAAAACAATATGCTATGTTGTGCGAGTTGCATGACCGGGATAACAGGTAGGGTATGCAGGTTTTGAAGGTGATAATAATGGGAGCAGAGATATGATGATGGACAATGCCGATGGATGTCGAGAGACATGAGGGTATGATGATGACTACGGGTGGACACTCACATTATCACATCCGAGTATCCCTTGCAAGTTGTGGTCGGTGCTGATGAAGAGCGGATTAGAGGTAGGGGTGATGTGGCAGGAAGCTGCAGAACGATCATCAAGTCAATTGCAGGACAGAAAATGAAGGCTTATCTGTAAGAGGATAAAATACATCATTCCATACAGGGAAATGAATTCCCTATTGAAAGAGGAGCTCGAGGAGTTTGCAACAGGAAGCAGGTCAACGGACTTTGAAAACCCAGCCCCGCATCATCAACGTCTAGATCTACTCATCCAATACCCATCAGACACCTACAGCGAAGCAGAAGCCACATGTGCTGAAGCCGAGGGCATCCCAAAGACAGAACTGGCCATTCTACGAGTCCCATCATTCGAAACCAAAGAAGCCAATCAATTCAGTACGCAAACAATATTGTATCCTGGTTCGCCAAAAACGACACAGATATGATCCAACACTTTCCACACAACTTCACTTCCAGTCTTGCGAGAATTGACCCACGCCCTCGACCAACATGTCAACGCTTAAATGAGTCACTGACCGCACAAAGTCTCCTGGTTGTCCGGTAGAAATTCGGGTTGGATGCAGAGGCCGAGCAGTTTCCTGCAACTGCATCACAGTCCTCTTCCAGCCATCCAGTCATCATCCCCACCAACCAATCATCGGAGATGTTCCAAGGAGGACGGGCCCATCGTCGCACTAGGACAATCTGGTATGTACGTGCCCAGTATTCTTCTTAACGAAGCTGAAGCGCTGAAGGGTCGTTTCTCGCATTGCTTGTTGCTCTGCTCGTCCCAGGTACTCGTAAACCTCCTCATTTACATTGGTGCTTCACCATGCCTCAAGGCCTCACGCGTCGCATATCTTTGCACACATACTCTTGTCGTTACCATGCACATTTTATACTGTACGCAATGAACCACGTTCCTTCCCATTGATCCAGTTCTCTCAACACTTAAGCCCGTGTGTGCTGTGTGCAAACGAAGCCAAATGACCCCGCTGCTGCTGCAATATTCAGTTTCTTCAATCCACTTTGAAAGGCACATTAAACACGCTCTTCTCCATTTGTTTCGCTTGACGGGATCCTGGATGACTTTATTCGTTACCCTACAATCGTTCCATGCTCTAAAAATGTCACCCAGTCACCTTTCTAACACGTTCGTTCACTCAAACTACAAATGTAAATGCTACATATACATACAACAGATCATGAATTGACTGTACACTCGATATCGTACTCCATGAAGTGTCCCTGGCATCTCCGCAAATCAATCAAGATCATCATACTCAAGAGCTACAATGATCAAATTCATTGATTGCGAGGAACGGAAAAGGCTGGAGACTCACTCCTCGTAGCAGTGCTGCCAACGTGTCCCATGTGCCATGCGGCTCAAATCCAGCTCTGCACCTCTAGGTATCACTAATGCAGTCCAAGGATTATAAAATGGTTTGCGAGAAGCGGGTGGTACCCAGAACAAGAGCCGACGATTGGGCCCCATCATCCATCCATCGTCTCCCAGAAAAGCGAACGTCGATCTGCGGTCATCATGGGCAGTGTCTGCGAGTAGCTCAGCAGTGTCGCGCAATGCATGAGTCGAGTTTGATGAGAAGGAAATGAAGTCATCGTTCGCAGTATTGGGTGTGGGGATGGCCGCTGTTGGATGTGAGACGCAACTGCCATGCGGGGAGGATGCAGAACAGTCTTCTTCGGTGTGGTCCTGCAATGACTTCCCAATCGCTGCATACCAGACCCGGACAGTCCTATCCCATGAACAAGAAATGATGCGAGTTCCATCGCGCGAGAACGAGACTGAGACGACCGCTCTAGTGTGCCCCCGCAAGGGCGGACCGATTGGCTGCCCCGTTGCTGCATCCCACAACCGGACAGTCTCATCGTACGAACCAGAAACGATGCGAGTCCCATCCGGAGAGAATGACACTGAGTAAACACTATTAGTGTGCCCCTCCAAGGGCCCACCAACTGCCCGCCCCGTTCCTACATCCCACAGCCGGACAGTCTTATCCAACGAACCAGAAACGATGCGAGTCCCATCCGGAGAGAATGACACTGAGGACACCCCATTAATGTGCCCCAGCAAGGGCTCACCGACTGGCTGGCCCGTCGCCACATCCCACAGCCGGAGAGTGTTATCATGCGAACCAGATGCGATGCGAGTCCCGTCCGGAGAGAATGACACTGAGTAAACCCCATTGGTGTGCCCCTCCAATGGCCCACCAACTGGCCGCCCCGTTCCTACATCCCACAACCGGACAGTCATATCATCCGAACCAGAAGCGAGGCGAGTTCCATCCGGGGAGAACGAGACTGAGTTGACCTCATCAGTGTGCCCACGGAAAGGCTCACCCACTAACTGCCCCGTCCCTGAATCCCACAGCCGGATAGTCTTATCCGCAGAACAAGTTGCGATGCGAGTCCCATCCGGAGAGAACGAGATTGAGTAGACCCGACCAGTGTGCCCCAGCAAGGGCTCACCGACCGGCTGCCCTGTCGCTGCATCCAACAGCCGGACAGTGCCATCCACCGAACCAGTCGCGATGCGGGTCCCATCCGGCGATAGCGAGACTGAGGTAATCGAATTAGTGAGTTCTTGCGAGGGCTCAGCAACTGGCTGCCCTGTAGCTGCATCCCACAATCGGACAGTCCAATCCTCAGAACCAGTCGCGATGCGAGTCCCATCCGGAGAGAACGAGACTGAGTAGACCAAAGAAGTGTGCCCTAATAAGGGTTCACCAACTTGCTTCCCTGTTGCTGCATCCCACAGCCGGACAGTCTCATCGTCCGAACCTGTCACGATGCGACTTCCGTCCGGCGAGAACGAAACTGACCTAACCCAATCAGTGTGCCCCAGCAAGGGCTCACAGACAGGCTTCCCTGTCGCTGTATTCCACAGCCGGACAGTCTGGTCGTGCGAACCAGTCGCGATGCGAGTCCCATCCGGAGAGAACGAGACTGAGTAGACCAAAGAAGTGTGCCCTTCCAAGGGCTCGCCGACCGGCTGTCCCGTTGCTGCTTCCCATAGCCGGACAGTATTATCATGTGAACCAGAAACGATACGAGTTTCATCCGGTGAGAACGACACTGAGTTAACACAATCAGTGTGCCCCCGTAAGGGTTCACCAATTGGCTGCCGCGTTGCTGCATTCCACAGCCGGAGTGTATTATCA
Organism: Suillus placidus; assembly: GCA_016628565.1. Classification (NCBI taxonomy): domain Eukaryota; kingdom Fungi; phylum Basidiomycota; class Agaricomycetes; order Boletales; family Suillaceae; genus Suillus; species Suillus placidus. Next base: position 5,703 of record JABBWD010000316.1, on the reverse strand, counting down.
TTCGAACCTGTCACGATGCGAGTTCCGTTCGGCGAGAATGCGACTGATTTAACCGACTCAGTATGCCCCAGTAAGGGCTCGCCAATGGGCTGCCATGTTGCTACATCCCACAGCCGCACAGTCTTATCAGCCGAGCCAGACACGACGCGTGTCCCATCCGGCGAGAATGAAACTGAGTAAACTGAGTCAGTGTGCCCCAGCAAGGGCTCGCCTACAGGCTGCCCAGTCACTGCATCCCACAGCCGCACAGTGCAATCATACGATCCAGTCGCAATGCGAGTCCCATCCGGCGAGAACGAAACTGAGCTAACGGTATTAGTGTGCCCGCTGATCACAGTCTGAACAGCTGTCCAGTTGATATCACGTCCAGATGCCAGACGAAGAGAGTTAGGAAACCGTGCAGAAAACGCTCTGGATAGTGCAGAGTTGACGGGCGAGAATGGCAGTGCTGATACATAGAGATGAGGTGTGCTGTGCAAGATGAGGCCGCCGAAGACTTGGATAAATCTCTGCACGTCCATTGCAGCGGACGACGCATCTTCGTATCCGGTGTGACCCTGCAATTGCGATTGTGCAAGAGTGAGCATGTAATCTGACACTCAATAAGTATGTGATCACCTTCAGCCACTTGGCAATAAGCGGAAGGGCGGGGACTGCGCCGCTGAGCGCCTTGATAATGCCAAGGACTTCAATCCAGAAGAGCAGTCGCTGATGGTCGAAAAATGATTTGATTTCTTTGGCGAGTTTTGGATCAAAGTGAGTTGGTTGTACGTGGACAGGCCAAAATCGGCAGGCATAGGATAGGTGTGGGGGGATGCATTTTTCAACTCGGTCGGGCAGCCCGGGATCTTCGGAGTTGGGGAGATAAGATGATTTTAAATGGCAGATATTGAAGGAAAGTTCATGTTCCATTACTCGCAGCGATGCGAAAGCAAGGTCGTGTTGTACTTCTGACACGTCAACGAAAAACTCTCCACTGTGTGATTGGTTCGTCAGGAAATCGCGGAAGGAGGCATGAAGGGGTCGGATTGGGGTAGATGAGTTGGCGGTGCCGCTGAGGAGGGATCCCATATGTTCTACTATGACCTCCACGTTGTAACGTTCGTTTTCATCTAGAAAATGGCTTCGCATGGCATTCAGGGAATTCAAAGGGAGGGGTTCAGCTGTGCCAAGGATTTGTCCCATCACGGAACGAAACGTCGCTAGCTGTGTTTGCCGAGACTTGGGGTCTGCATGTTTATCCTCTGGCATGATCCCCATAAGAATGATGTCATACATAACGTACAACAAGTGCTCCTGTTTGACAGGATCGCGGGACACGATAACATTGAAGGACTGATCGGAAGATGAGCCAAGAGGGGGTGCTTCGATGGATTCGCAAGCAAGACGTGCCCACTCGAAAAGACCATCAGCTTTCTTAGCAAGGGCTGTAAACTCTTTGCTCCCAAACTGCGACAGCCCTTCCAGCTTCTTCGACACGTAAGCGTGGATATCGCGTTCCGCGACTTCTGGTGGAATATCGTCCATGGAAATCCTTCGAATGTGTTGAACGCCCTCAAACGCGTTCTTAATGTCGCGAAGCGGGCGAGAGGTGACGATAAACCGGAAGTTCTTTGGGAGCTCCGTGATTTGAGGAACAGCAGCGTTCTGAAGTTTACCAGAAAGAATGCGAAGAAGGTCGCATCGTGTCTTGGCCTCGCCACTCTCGTCTAGTGCGTCGATCACGATCACGACAGGGCCCACGGTTGACTCTGAGAGCTTCTGTAGTGGTTCCATCAGAAGCTTCTGCCATTGCTGGATGATGTCAGCTGTAGTCTTGAGCGCAATGGCATGCTGAACTGTGTCTGCCAACGCTCGCCTCACTCCCGAATCACGGTCAGCCAGGTCGCGCGCGATGGTAGAAAATATCTTCTCATGGCGACGGTCGGCTTCTCGATCTCTGTCGAAGCAATAACATGAACCAAGCCCTCCCGCGTCGCTGAACCAGTTAGCGATTGTGTGGGCGATGGCTGATTTGCCCTTGCCTGCAGGACCAGATAGCCACAGCACCCGTGGAATGTCGTCTCCAGTGCTGTTGACCCAATCTGTGATCTGGGAGAGTATTTCCTTGCGTGTCCCTTGGAGGCATTGTTTCCTGGTGTCTAGCCCTGCGTTTGCTGCATAAGTTATACCACTGAGGTCCAGTAGTTCGCCTGAAGAAGAGTGAATAGCTGTTGCGTCAGAAGCAAGTACAATCCTTACCTGTATGGTGGGTATAAATAACTACGTCGCGAGCAACTTTGTCCCGGAAGTTTTGCATGAGCGCGTCCAACACATCGCTGTACCGTTGAATTTCATTATTTGTTTCAGTGAGAATGTCTTTCCCGAGTCTCTTCCCTGTTATAATAGTAGAAGACTAAGTATGTGTGGGATGTGCAACGACTTGAAGACTCACAGAAGCTCTTGGTCTCTGCATAATCTCTGATGAAGCGGGCGCATGCAAGAGTCTGCTGAGAGATCTGTCCGAGGATACCGCGCATCGATGAAATCTGGTCAAGCGTTTCGTCCTGTATCATGAATTCATAAACTTGATACAACTTGTCGACAAGACGTTGTATTGCTTCGTCGCGATCCGATTGGGCGATGACCATCTACACCGATGACTCCTGAGCGGGTGGTAGAAACGAGAAAGGAACCAAACATACTTTTGATGCACAAGACAAGACGCCGAGTGCAATCTTCGCATATGGATGTACCTGCGGAGCGTGATTAGTTCGCTTCCAACCAAAAGGAATGGCTCGTACATTCGCGAGCGTCCCGATAACGCTGTCAAATATCCTGAGGGGTTTAAGATATGTATTCTCGACATTATATGCAGCCTCGAGATCCGCTGGTGCATTTTGGGCGGCAGATGCTCCAGATCCCACAGGCCCCGAAAGTAGATTCATGCCTTTGACAGCTTCTTTGGCGTCTCGAAGTGCAGATTTGGGATCAGCACATCGTTCTACGCCTGAAAGGGTATCCTGAACCTGCACGGCCAACAGAATTTATGGGGATTGCATAAACTGAGAGACGACCTACCTCGGCATTCGGAATTGATGAGGGATCTTCACGATCAATGTTCGGGAGAACAGGGTCGTGGTTGCGTGAATCCTTCAAGTTCGAGCGCTTGTGTATGATCTCAGCCTGATCCCAATATAACCTGGTATCTCGACTTACAGAAATCTTGTTCGTTACACCCTTCTTAATCTTCTTCAAAAACCGACGAACTTTGTTTGGTGGTCGGACCTGGACAGATGGGGCATCAGAGTCAGTGAGAGTGCTGTAGATAAGCGATGCACATAAGCAACGTACCCAGCGTCCGGGAGGAACTCCTGTGGTGTCTGGAGGAAGTGGGCTCAAGTCCCTCAATTGATTTCTGTTGCTCATGGTGAGGATCAGTCTGAGCGAGGTGGGCAACAAGAAGGGTGGGTGGGTGGCAACGTTGTTTAAATACGATATCAGGCCATACCCTTGACCGCAAGCCTCGAGGCAATATTTATTTGCTGCTGTGTTGACCTCGAGCGCTTACTAGGGGGAGGTTCTTCGGACGCGAAGTGTTGGCTTCAGACTGCTGCAAGAAGGTGTACTGGTCGTGGATCGCTGTAGCCAAATGAATGAATGCAGTCATTTCAGAACTCCTTTTAATCGAACTACATTCTATACGAGTCGAGTCGGTACACGGTGGGATGAAGCAAATTCGCGAACATTCCATACCTCGCAATGTGTCGTCCAAATATAGTACAAAAACCCAACCCTCCGTTCACTCTCTTGGCAAGCATTCTATGAGTCACAGAAACGATACAAAGTGTTAAAGTGAGTCACTTGTGCAAATCACTCAAGCTCGTAAATATTAAATGTCCCACTTCTTGCATCGATTGTGCGTTCAACACTCGACAATCACTCCTACATCTAATCACCATGAAACCCACTTTGACTTTTGTTTTCACCGCCATCTCCCGTCTTCGATAATCAGAAGTTCTCGTGTATGTCTCAACGTGTTGGTTACCAGCCTTGTTTCAACTAATCTATTAACCTGGTTTAACGACAACATAGTTGTCGACAAGCCCTCTCCCATCTCAGTTGCTGCTTGGGCCCACTCGCTTGTTGTCAGCATGCATATTTTTCATGGACTTGTGGTCCTGCACGTCGCGACAGTTCTACACCTTATTGCTTCCAAAAAAAATTCAGCAGCTTTCAAGCCGGCTGGGTGCTTCCTGGTATACCCTTTTCTAGGACACCACCGCGCTGGATATGCCGATTGATTCAGAACCGATACGACGCAGGAATGAATCATGCACATTCGACGGGAACGGTATATGTTGCACTAGATCGACCTTAGTAGTACTGTATCGTGCACAAGGGAATGGAATTCAAGCAACCAGAAAATCAAATAACATGGCGAATCGACTCTCTAACTATACACCATGTGAACAAAGGTAACCTGCCGTTCTAGTATAATCTTCTTGCGCAACGCCTCCGCAGCCCGTGTGCAGTCCAATCTCCCTGAATCGTCAACCAGTTTACCGTGAGAAGTGGGCGCAACCTGGTGCGCAGCATCGTGGTCGACATACATATCCCATGAAACCAATCACAGCGCGAAATCCGGAGAATTGCAGAGTCGCAGCGAGAGGGATGGACTCGTCGGTACTCTTCGTATCGCCCATGGTATTTTTGCTTGCTGATAATAAGGTGAGATCGGATGATGTCCTCGATCATTAAGGCCCGCCGCGCATTGCGAGGGAAGACTCAAATGGTCTTGTTGTTGCATCGCTATCTTCGAGTGTGATGGAGCTCGATCACCTCATCAAGATCAAACAGGCTGCCTAGCTGCTGAAAGGTGGCTCGCAGGTTATTTGCAATATCGTCGAGAGACGTGGATTGATAATCTAGTATGACCAGGGAGGCAGAGGACCAGTGTAGCCTGACGGAGTTCAATGACGTCATCAAAGTAAGGTGGGATGCCCCTGCTGGAATCCGGCCTACAGGCTATTGGCAAGATTGTTGAGAGACATCAGAATGACAAGGGGAACGAAGGACTAGAGCAGCCCGATGGAGGTCAACCGCCTGATCGAGGTCAGACAGTCGTGTGCCTCTTTTGCGCTACTTGCCTGGTTACGGAAAGCAACTTACTGAGTGGCACCATGAGGAACTGAGTTTATACAGACATCAGTTGGAGCGCGTCAAAAGCGAAATGGTGAGGTCTTTCTCTTTTGATGAACGAACTTCATTTATATTTTCATGTACCTAGGGACAAAACAAAGCGGGCCCCTCTTTCACCAAGACACTGTTGGAGCACACGGCAGACCACCAACTTGCGACAGATGAGATGGCTTATCTCGCCGGAACACTCTTTGGTGCGGGAGCTGATACGGTGAGTGATGCCTGCTATCTCGTCTCCGTGAACTCACCAATAGGCTTGGTTCAGACCTCTGTTGGAATTACCGCTGTTATTATGGCTGCGGCATGTCACCCGCTGGCTCAGGCAAAGGTTCATGAAGAGCTCGACATGATCATCGGATCAGACAGAGGTAAGGCTAAAATGATGTACCCTTCTCGACCAATTTTTCGTGATAGCGCCAACATTCAAAGACTCAAACTTGCTCCCTCAACTGCACGCATTCGTGTTGGAAGCTTTGAGATGGAGACCTATCATCCCTATAGGTAAGCCCTGAATTCGATGCA